>JABUQX010057024.1:10000-22263 GCA_015478945.1 Trachelipus rathkii | reverse complement strand
TTTACCAAATTTCATGGGCATAAAACTTTTTTTCCTTTCACTTACTTTTTTTTGGTCAGAATATGTTTCAAAAAACTGAAATGTAAGAAAAACGCGAAAAACTTTTTTGAAATTTTATTTTCCTTTTCAGACTGTAAAAACATTTATTCTCATATATTCTCCTGGCTCTTTTCTGATATTTTGCCTTTTTAAGTTATATATATATATATATATATATATATATATATATATATATATATATATATATATATATATATATATATATATATATTTATATATATATATATATATATATATATATATATATATATTATATATTTATATATATATATTATATATATATATATATATATATATATATATATATATATATATATATATAAAATATAATATATATTTATATATATATATATATATATATATATATATATATATATATATATATATATATATATATATATATATATATATATATATATATATATATATAAATATATATATATATATTACATCTATATGTTGTTATTATTATTATATTTGAAAATAAATTAATGAATATTTGATATATATATATATATATACATATATATTATTATTATATATATTATATATATATATATATTATTATATATATATAGTTATATACATATTATTATTATTATATATATTATATATATATATATATATTATATATATATATTATTATACATATATATATAAAATACATATATTATTAATATATATAATATATATATATATTATATATATATATATATATATATATATATATATATATATATATATATATATATATATATATATATATATATATATAAAAATATATATATATATATATATATATATATATATATATATTCCTACCACCAAAAGGGAAAATAACTATTTTTAATTAGACTTTTTGGCCCTGCCTGGCTCCGAATCCGGCTCCGGCTCAGTCTCCAGCTCCGGTTTATGCACCTATTTGAAAATTGTTGAGCACTTCTTTTGGTATATATTTTTCACCTAAAAATATTTCTGAAAAAAATTCATACCAATGCTCCTGCTCCTGCCCGGCTCCGGCTCCGCTCCGGCCCGGCTAAGGATTCTGCACTATTTTAAAATTGTTCGCACTTTTGGCAATAAATTTTCATCTAAAAAATATTTCCTAAAAATTTATGCCAAGCATCCGACTGCGACTCTTGCTCCTGCATCGTGGTTCCGGCTCCGGCCTGGCGCCTGCTCCGGATCCGGATCCGGATCCGGACCCGACTAAGGTTTCTGCACTAGTTAAAATTGTCCAGCACTTCTTTGGTAATATATTTTTTACCTAAAATTTTTTTAAAAAAATTTATATCCGGCTCCGGCTCCGGCTCCGCCCAGCCCGGCCGGCTCCGACTAAGATTTCTGCACTATTGTAAATTGTCCAGCACTTCTTTCGTTATATATTTTTCACCTAAAAAATATTTTTTTGAAGAAATTTATATCCAGCATCCGGCTCTTCGGCTCCGGCTCCGGCTCCGGCCCGACTAAGGTTTCTGCACTATTTGTAAATTGTTCAGCCCTTCTTTGGTAATATATTTTTCACTTAAAAATATATTGTTTGAAAAAATTTATATTCAGCATCCGGTTCCGGCTCCAACTCCGGCCCAGCCCTGCCCGGCTCCGGCCTGATTAAGGTTTCTCGCACTATTTGTAAATTGTCCAGCACTTCTTTGGTAATATATATTTTTCACCTAAAAATGTTTTTGAAAAAATTTATACCTAAGATCCGATCCGGTTGGCTCCTGCCCGCCCGGTCTTCGGCTCCGACTAAGGTTTCTGCACCATATGAAAATTGTTCAGCACCCTTTTAATAACAATTTTTTAACCTAGAAAAAGATTCTTGATAAAAATACATACCCAGATCCACCTATCTCCGACTCCGGCTCCCGTCCTCCGGCTTCGGCTCCGGCTCCGGCTCTGGTTCCGGCTCCGGCTTTTCTGCACTATTTGAAAATTGCCCAGCACTTCTTTTGGTAATAAAATTTTTACCTAAAAAAATATTTCTTGAAAAATTCTATGCCCAGGCTCCGGCCTGGCTCCGCTCCGGCCCGGCCTGGCCTGCCCGGCTTTTTGCAATTATTTGAAAATTGTCCTGTGCTTGCTTTGGCAATCTATTTTTCCCTAAAAATACTTTTGAAAATTACATTCCAGGCTCCGGCCCTGCTCCGGCCTCGGCTCTGGCTCCGGCTCCGGTCCCCGGCCCGGCCCGGCTAAGGTTTCTACACTATTTGAAAATTGTCCAGCACTTCTTTGGTAATATATTTTTACCTAAAGAAATATTTATTGAAAAAAATTATACCCAGAATCCGGCTCAGGCTCCGGGCCCGGCTCTGACTCCGACTCCGGCTCCAGCTTCGGCTCCGGCCCGGTCCCGTTTCCGACTAAGGTTTCTCCACCATTTGAAAATTGATCAGTACTTCTTTTGGTAACAAATTTTTTTACCTAAAAAAAAAATTCTTGATAAAAATTATACCCTGGATCCACCTCCGGCTCCGATTCCGGCTCCGGCTCAAGCTCCGGCTCCGACTTCGACTTCACCTATTTTACCGAGTAAAAGCTGGAGCCTGGGTTGGAAATTGCAAAAAAAAAAAAATTCTGTTATTAAAAATAAAACATTTTTGATCCTGAACCTGGAATTGCAATTTTGACTGGAATTGGAATTTTTTAGTTCGACACCTCTCTAAATAAATTTCTGTATCTAAAAAACCATTTAGAATTTCCAAAAAATAATTACACCATGATGTTCAGGAGGAATTTTTCTACTAATTTAGATAATAAAAAAAAATGGGAAAATTTTGATTTTGCCTTCAAAAAGTAGGGGGTCTAGTTATGAAGTCTCCCCTTAATTAAAAGTGAAATCAAATTTGAGCAAAAATTTGCCAAGAATATAAAGTGAAAATCAATTTTTAAAAGTTGTTAATTTTCTTCTTTTCAAGAAAGCTGACTCAAAAATAAGTTTTTTAATTAAAAATTTCTTTCGTTCATCATCCCTTTAATTTATTTTAATTTTTTAAATGTGAAGTAATGTGGCATATTTATTATTTATTATTATTATTATTATTATTATTATTATTATTATTATTATTATTATTATTATTATTATTATTATTATTATTATTATTATTATTATTATTATTATTATTATTATTATTATTATTATTATTATTATTATTTTTATTATTATTATTATTATTATTATTATTATTATTATTATTATTATTATTATTATTATTATTATTGTTATTATTATTATTATTATTATTATTATTATTATTATTATTATTATTAATATTATTATTATTATTATTATTATTATTATTATTATTTTTAATATTATTATTATTATTATTATTATTATTATTATTATTATTATTATTATTATTATTATTATTATTATTATTATTATTATTATTATTATTATAATTATTATTATTATAATTATTATTATTATTATTATTATTATTATTATTATTATTATTATTATTATTATTATTATTATTATTATTATTATTATTATTATTATTATTATTATTATTATTATTATTATTATTATTATTATTATTATTATTATTATTATTATTATTATTATTATTATTATTATTATTATTCCACATATATCTGACAATACCTATATCGATTGAGATTAATGTGTCCAAATATCAGGCTGAATTATAAGTCCAGCCATTCTAATTATCAAATCCAAATATATAATAATTTATATATATATATATATATATATATATATATATATATATATATATATATATATATATATATATATATATATATATATATATATATATATATATATATATATATATATATATATAATATTTATATATATATATATATATATATATATATATATATATATCTAAAAAAAAATGTATATTTTATATTATATATATATATATATATATATATATATATATATATATATATATATTAGTTATATATTATATATATTCATATATATATAGTATATTGATACATAAGTATACAAACCGCTATATGTATATATATTAGTATATATATATATATATATATATATATATATATATATATATATATATATATATATATATATATATATATATTCAATAACCGGCTAGCTTTTGAGAAATTTACCCAGTGGCTGAAGATGTGGATGTTGCAGGGCAGCAGGTTAGGCTTTAGAGGGATGGCCGGTGATTTCCTAGCTAAGTTGCTTAGCAAATGCACTGCACACGTTGTTATGCAACATAGCTCCATTTGATTTGATAACATAGAGGGTCACTTACTCTTGATGACCATTTTGAGATTGTACATCGTAGCGCATCACGCATGTGCATTGCCCGTACCACCTTTGTCTCTTAACTTCTAAAGCAGTGTAAGATTTTCCTCGAAGAAACTCCTGAACATCACTTTACTCCTCTCATGAAGGAACAAGCCTTTAATTGGGCGTAGAGAGGAGAGGAGCCGCCATTCGATACTCACCTTTTGTTGCCTGTTTGAAGTAGTGAGTGTGGGAGCAGTTGACTGAGTAGGTCTGGAATAGAGAGCAGAAAGAAACAGGCCTGCCTCTAGATGTAGTATATCGCCCCCGCGGTCAATGAATAATGCGCTTACGTCCTTGTGGCGGCTTCTGAGTGAGCGAAGATTAGGCTTAACGAGATTACGTTCCCCTGCGTCCCCCCATAGGGGACGCTACCCCCTAAAAATTAAAATGATCGTAGAAGGCTGAAATTTGGAGACAGGGTAGAGGATTCGGAGTCGGAGACGGAGTTGGAGTTGGATTCGGATTCGAGTCCAGGGAACCCCGATAACCCTAGTGTTTATTTCTAGCAACAAATATTCCTGGCCATCTGTGATTCATCTATTGATATTGATCTGCTGATTTAGTTGTATTGCCAGGCTGTCGTGGCGCATACTCTAAATGCGCTGGTAACTAAACACATCTTCTATCGTCCATAGCCATCCTGCTTCCTCCATGACCAGCCTAAATGTGCCCAAAGATCTGCTGAGGCCGTCACACTGAGTATCATTTTGGATAAAACATACATATAAAAACAAAATTCTTTATACTGACAATAGTAGCTGACGGTCGTTTCAATACAAAAGTATCATTTTCTGAACTGATTAGTAATACACCACAAACTAACATACCTAAACATGAATAGTTGTCACCACAACAAAGTTCATTGCCTGGTCAACAGTAAAGTAACAAACATAAGAGCACAAAGAGCCGCCGTAATTTGTCACTTTCTTGCCAATCATATTCCTGCCACAATACGCTAATTTACTAACATGGCTTACTCTATTGCCAATATCATGCTGATCGGCCCAGCTGCCCTGGTCGTGTGGCAGCCACGCCACAGCAACATGAACTAAGAAAATAATGTGGTTACCTAACACAGCTTTGCCAATACGACACCCGTTAACATAACAAAGCCTCATGTCACCAAAGTAATCAATACAGATGCAAATGGGCCCCATTTCTGCTTTCTAAAGATATGTCTTCTAACATAGTTAACGGAAGACCTAGCACTGATACAGCAATATTTAGCAAAATTTATCACAGTTGGTTTCATGACGAATATGTTTGTCGGACAGCCATTATATAAAGCAACATATTGGTTAAACTGGGTTAGTTAATACAAAGACAAATTTAACACAATACAAATTCAGCATCATTAACAAAGCCCAATACTTTACCAGTAGTGGGCTGCAGCGTAAAATGTAACTATTTCCGCCTTTTCGCTATACTTCAGCATAATGAAAGCAATCTACATCGACACAGTAAGGCGCAGCGTCAGCCAACATTGGTTAATTATCATACGATCGGCAGTCATACTTCTGCTGTGTTTCACATAAAGCCAACATAGAAATAGAACTGGGTTAGTGTTAATACAAAGACAGTTTCAACATACAGCCTCATATGACAACCAAAGACAGCTGGTCAGTGCCTCCACATTTCAACACCGTAGTAATTAACATGTATGCAAAACGTAACCTTTTCATACTTTTTCCAAGCATATCTGTTACCTAAGACCGAGTTGTTATTAGCAAAAATTTATCACAACACGTTACCATTGATCAAGAATATGGGTTTAATGTACAGCCTGCGAATGGCAGCATCACAGCTACCGAGCGAACCAAGAAATAATGAGCCAAAGAGGCCAGCCCCCAACAGCGCAATAATGACGTCCTGCAACATTAACAAAGACATTTTAATTACCAGCAGTAATACCAATACAGATAAATGACTCACTTTTTTCAAGCATAACTCCAAATAGTGTTAACGCTAATCCTTACACCATCACCCGTAAGACGCTAGCGTGGGTTTGTCACAACATTGGGTTACCATCACAGCTGATCGGGTCTGAATATACTCTAGCTTCACACAGTAACATAGTAAAACATGAACTGGGTAAACAGGCTAAAGACAACCGCTCACTACAATACTATAAACTACAACATAACAGAGTCTCCATAGCAACACCAGTAATTACACATTGCATGCAACGTAATGAGTTCGCTAGCTTTTCTTTGCCTTCTTAACATAGCAACATTAATCTTACAAAACACTGGCATTTAGCAAAATGGCAATTGTTCGACACAGCAGGCTGGTCGACTTTTATGCTAACGTAAATAAAGCTACATTATCAAGGTACATTTACTGCGTGCCTCATATCTCTTTAGCCTAAATATCAATTTCAAAGGTCGCAAAATATAACAAAAATTTTATTCAAACATAACAATAAAATGTTCTTTGAATAAAAATATCAGGTAAAGCGGAGAGCCAACAGCTCCTGTAAATCAGTAAAACAGTAAATAAATGCTCACTTCGCTCTTTCCTGCTCGTCTCTCATGCATTTTTTTGACGGCCTGGTCATCAGGTCACAGCACTGAGTATTGTTTCGATAAACATAGCAAAATGCTCTTTATGCAATCAATTTAGGTCAAGGCGCTAACGTAACACAATGTACACTAAAATCAACATAACCACTGCAACCAAGATCACAATGAAATCTGACATTTGCTGAATAAACTACAACATCAACAAAGCTCCATACTTAACAACAGCAGAGCCCAGCACAGCGTGCAACGACTAACACTAAAGGTATCTCAACACAGTGCTAATTTTACATAACACTGTTGATGCATGGAGCTTTCGAGAATACTGATAAACATAGCATACGAGTCTTTAGATAACGCTGAATAGGCGTTACCACAATAAAGCACGATGGCACGAATCCAAGAAAATAATAAACGACCAAATATCACAACTACGCGTTAATAAGCGGTTAACATACAGTTCCAAAAATGCACTCCATTCGCACTCACGGTTTAACAAATTAACGTTAATTTCCAGTGCGCCATTGACACAGCAGCTGAGGCACAGTGTCGAACAGCGGTTCCAGTCTACCAGGCAGCACCGAATGTATCAAATATACTGTCGTTATACATTTGCACACCATCGAATATGCTGGTCGTAACAACGTTTTTACTAGCACATGTTAACATGGGTATGGGTTCTTAATGGTTGCATCGACAACACACATAAATTCACTCTCTTACTTCTTGGTCGTAGTGGGGTGTTTGGAACACTTCTAAAACGTAATGCCAATACAGCATACCTTCTAACATACGCCTCTTACATTAACATCGTGCAGCATACCAAACAGCACCTGCCTGGGCCTTTCATACGATTGGGTAATGCTAACGTAACAGCCTTGCACAATCTCGTGGGCTATAACGTACCATCACAGTTCCGCCTTAAATATCACAACTACGCAATTGCAACCAAACATAACAAAAATAACAAAATTTATCCGACATAACATAAAATAAGCCTCTTTACAATGACGCTAGTGCGTAATAGTTTACCGATGGCAATCTGTAGCTCCTAACAAATACTCACTTTGACCCTGCCTACGATCTATTGAATTATTACCAGTTATTTTGAGTGTCATTTTGATAAACATAACATGTGTCATCTCTATATACGACTCCGTCAGTTTAATCAAATAAAATAGCACACAACATATCATGTCGCAGTAACTGGGCATACAGTAAATGGTCATCTTTCGCTTATGAATAATCAGTTGTCCTGAATTACTATTGCGTAGCACAGCCCACAATAGCCGATATGTTCCTTACTTTCTGCATATCGTAAACAAAGACGGGTCATCTGGTCATAATAAAGTATCGTTCAAAACAAGATGAATAACAATCTGAACTCAGAATTACCATCTTCATCAAACACGTCACGAGTAGCAATCATCACTGACCCATGAATAACATAGATTGGTAGGCTTAGGGCAAACACAGCTCAACAAAACTGGCCTAGCTCGCCACGTCAAATATAACAGTAAGATCTACAAACTCATGCTACACACGCAGTAATATTTAGCATGGGTCGTGCCTAACTTATGAATAAACAGCTTTCATTAGCCAAGAGTATCTAAAGCAACAGAGAGCCTGGGACTGCCCTGAAGCCGGTGTGAATCTAGAGAGGGGGATCACCCCGAAGGGGTGTAAGCGGGCATTACCCCAAACCCCGCTTACACCCCTTCGGGTGATCCCCCTAGATTCACACACCTTTCAAGGGGCGAATCTCTGGGTTTTCCTCGGAAGGTACTGCATGTTTCTTTAGATAATTTTGACACGAAAACTTCAAGGTTTATTCATAAGTTAGGTCGTTATGTTAAATATTAATATGACAATGTGAAAATAACACTGATTTGTTAGAGAAATGGTGAGTTTTTGTAAGATATTACTGTGTTAACTGACGATGATGTGTTAGAAACGTGAGCCTAGGTTAAGTTTTTGTTGGGTAATGTTAGGTTTGCCCTAGAATTTTGCTAATGTCTATGTTTATTCATAGGTCAATTGATGTTATACTCGAAACGAGTGACACTTTGATGAAGATAGTGTTAATTCATAGTTCAAGATGTTGGTATCTTTGATAGATTGGTCACTTTGTTATGATTTTGTTAGATGATACGGGCTTACCTGTTGCTATGCGAGAAAGTAGGAACATATATCGAATATTGTAAGGATCTATTAGCCACTTTTTACCTTTGATAAGTAGGGAATTTTCAGGATGTTAATGATTATTCATAAGCAAGGTATGTTAGTTTGTTTCTTGTACACTTTATATTTTAGTTGCGGTTATGATATGTTAGCTTTATTGATGCTAAAACTTTGTTGGTTAAGCATATATTTGTAGGTCAGTATATAAAGAACTTATTTTTATGTTATGTTTATCCAAAATGATACTCGAAATATAACTTGAATCAATAGTTCAATAGATCATAGGCAGGTGGGATGGGTAGGTCCCAGATGTGGTGGCTCTTGATTTATGGATTTACAGATTTATTTCGCTTTAACATCAGTAAACTATTCGCTTTACTGTAGATAATTTATTCAAAGAACTTATTTTTATGCTATGTCAGGATAAAATTTTGTTATTTTTTGTTATGTTTGCAATTATTCGCTGTGGATTGTGATATTTAGACGAGGTTGTGATGAATTTTTTTGTTAAATATTACGAAGTTGATGTAAAAAATTTGTTACGTTAGCATTATATTCTTTGTCAGTATGAAGATTAGACAGGTTTATGCTAAATTTTTGTTAAATATTACGATGTTAATGTAAAATTAACATTGATATGTTAGAGATATGCTTGAAAAAGTGTGAATAGGTTACGTTTTGTACGAAGTGTTAGGTACTTTACTGCTGTTAAGTGCGGAAGTTTGTTAATGTTAGTAGTTTATTCGTACGTATGGTGTGTTAGGTTTGTCGTTGTACATTATATTCTTAGTTCAGGTTATGTTATGTTAGCTTTATTAATGTAAAAACGTTGTTACGTTAGCATATATTCGATGGTTAGTATATAAAGAACTTATTTTTATGTTATGTTTGGATAAAACTTTGTTATGTTTACAGTTATTCGTTGGTCTGTATGATAATTAGACAAGGTTATGATAAATTTTTGCTAAATATTACTGTGTCAATGTAAAATTAACGTTAATTTGTTAGAGATATGCATGGAAAAAAGTATGAATAGGTTACGTTTTGTATGCAATGCTAGTTACTTTACTGGCTTTAAGTGTGGAACTTTGTTAATGTTAACCGCTTATTAGTGCGTAAGTTGTGATAATTTTGTCGTTGTACATTATTTTCTTAGTTCATATGATGCTATGTTAGCTTTATTAATGTGAAAACATTGTTATGTTAGCATATATTCGCTGGTTGGTATATAAAGAACTCATTTTTGTGCTATGTTTATCCGAAATGATTCTCGAAATGCTACGTAAATCAATAGTGTTAATGTAAAATTAACCTTGATATGTTAGAGATATGCTTGAAAAAGTGTGAATAGGTTACGTTTTGTACGCTGTGCTAGGTACTTTACTGTTGTTAAGTATGGAACTTTGTTAGAGTTAGTAGTTTATTCGAGCATAAGGTGTGTTAGGTTTTGTCATTGTACATTATATTCTTAGTTATGGTCATGCTATGTTAGGTTTATTAATGTGAAAACAATGTTACGTTAGCATATATTCGTTGGTTAGTATATAAAGAACTTATTTTTTGTACTATGTTTATCCGAAATGGTACTCGATATGTGACCTGAATCATTAGATCGAAAGATCAAAAGGTCATGGAAGGGATGGGTAGGGAGGGGCAGGGAGGGGATGGGCGATTTGATTTACTGATTTTACTGATTTATTGTTTTAAATTCGGTAAACTATTACACTTTACTATGATATTTTATTCAAAGAACTTATTTTTATGTTATGTTTGGATAAAACTTTGTTATGTTTGCAATTATTTGTTGGGGATTATGATATTTAGGTAAGGTTATGATAAATTTTTTTAACACACATGATAATGTAAAAACTTGTTATGTTAGCATATAGTCGTTGGTCTGTATGATAATCGGATAGGGTTATGATAAATTTTTGCTAAATGTTACTGTGTTTTGTAAGATTAACGTTAATATGTTAGAGATATGCTTGAAAAAAGTATGAATAGGTTACGTTTTGCATGCAATGTTAGTTACTTTACTGGTGTTAAGTGTGGAACTTTGTTAATGTTAACAGTTTATTCGTGTGTAAGTTGTGTTAGGTTTGTCTTTGTACATTATTTTCTTAGTTCATGTTACGCTATGTTAGCTTTATTATGTTAGAGTATATTCGTTGATCAGTATGATAATTAACCAATGTTGTGATAAATTTTTGCTAAATGTTACTGTGTCAGTGTAAGATTAACGTTAATATGTTAGAGATATGCTTGAAAAAGTATGAATAGGTTACGTTTTGCATGCAATGTTAGTTACTTTTACTGGTGTTAAGTGTGGAATTTTGTTAATGTTAACAGTTTATTCGTGTGTAAGTTGTGTTAGGTTTGTCTTTGTACATTATTTTCTTAGTTCATGTTAAGCTGTGTTAGCTTTATTGATGTGGAAACCTTATTACGTTAGAGTATATTCGTTGATCAGTATGATAATTAACCAATGATGTGATAAATTTTTGCTAAATGTTACTGTGTCAGAGTAAGATTAACGTTAATATGTTAGAGATATGCTTGAAAAAGTAAGAATAGGTTATGTTTTGCATGCAATGTTAGTTACTTTACTGGTGTTAAGTGTGGAACTTTGTTAATGTTAACAGTTTATTCGTGTGTAAGTTGTGTTAGGTTTGTCTTTGTACATTATTTTCTTAGTTCTGGTAGTGCTATGTTAGCTTTATTGATGTGGAAACCTTATTACGTTAGAGTATATTCGTTGATCAGTATGATAATTAACCAATGTTGTTATAAATTTTTGTTAAATGTTACTGTGTTAGTGTAAGGTTAATGTTAATATGCTAGAGATATGCTTGAAAAAGTAAGAATAGGTTACGTTTTTGCATGCAATGTTAGTTACTTTACTGGTGTTAAGTGTGGAACTTTGTTAATGTTAACAGTTTATTCGTGTGTAAGTTGTGTTAGGTTTGTCTTTGTACATTATTTTCTTAGTTCTGGTAGTGCTATGTTAGCTTTAATTGATGTGGAAACCTTATTACGTTAGAGTATATTCGTTGATCAGTATGATAATTAACCAATGTTGTGATAAATGTTTGCTAAATGTTACTGTGTCAGTGTAAGGTTAACGTTAATATGTTAGATATGCTTGAAAAAATAAGAATAGGTTACGTTTTGCATGCAATGTTAGTTACTTTACTGGTGTTAAG
>JABUQX010057024.1:0-5000 GCA_015478945.1 Trachelipus rathkii | reverse complement strand
TCTTACCAAAAAAATGCCAAAAGAAAATCTCTTGTAAATTTTACCTTAAAAAAAAAATTCTCTTTACAGATTTAATTTAAATGTGGAAATGAAATAATAACTTGAACCTCATTAGCAAAGCAAAACAAGATTGAAACTTTATGTTAGATTTTAAAGTAAGGTTTGTAACACAAAAAATTTCTTTACATTTTTAACGTAAGGACAAAGGATTGTATTGAATGTGGAGAGGGGAGGAGGGAATTCTACTAAAGAAGATGTGCATCAAGGAGGGAGAAATTCTCCTGAAGAATAAAGTAAGAAAAATGAAAGATAACTACAAAGTTAATAACTAAATAACTAAAATTTATTTCAAAAAAGATCAAAATAAATGCTAATAGTTTTAAAATAGTTCAAGGAAAATGTTTTTTTGTATTTTGGATGAGAAACACCTTCAAATTAAAATAAGAATTAATTGATGGTATAAAATTTATAATGAAATAAAAAATGTTTACATACAGAAAAAAGGTTATTACAGGTGTTCCGCAGGTTACAAAATATGCTTTAAACATCAACATTTTAGTTATTATTATTATTATTATTATTATTATTATTATTATTATTATTATTATTATTATTATTATTATTATTTAATTATATTATTATTATTATTATTCTTATTATTAGTTATCTTATTAATTGTTATCATTATTAAAGATTGTTGGTGGCCTATTACTTATTTATTATTATCTATTATTATTATTATTATTATTATATATTATTATTATTATTATTATTATTATTATTATTATTATTATTATTATTATTATTATTATTATTATTATTATTATTATTATTATTATTATTATAAGTATAAAAATAACTATTAAAAATTATCATTATTATTTTTTATTTATTATTAATTATTTTATTAATTATTATATTATATTTATTATTATTATTATTATTATTATTATTATTATATTATTATTATATATTCATTGATTATTATTATTATATTTTTTATTATTATTATTTTATTAATTATTATTTATTATTATTAATATTATTATTATTATATTATTATTATTATTATTGTTGTTATTATTACTTATTTTTATGGCTTTTATTACTTTTAAGACTCATTATGTATTAAATGTATTTCGGGTTTCCAAAAGGACACAGATACTGTGTTGCCATTAGTAGACCCATTTCACATATAGGGAATTTAATTTTGCGTTCATATATATGATTGATGTATTGACACTTGTATTATTGCTAATATTTTGACAAATAAATATAAAAAAATTTATGTCATTCTTTTTTTTATTATAACTAAATTGTATTTTCTATTTATTGAATAATTGTTTTGAATTGATTAATTAATTATTATTATATTATTATTATTATTATTATTATTCATTATTATTATTATTATTATTATTATTACTTATTTTATTATTATTATTATTATTATTATATTATTATTATTATTATTATTATTATATATTATTATTATGTTATTATTATTATTATTATTATTATTATTATTATTATTATTATTATTATTATTTATTATTCATTTTATTATATTATTATTATTATTATTTGTATTATTTTATAATTATTACTTATTATATATTTTTATTATTATTATTATTATTATTATTAAATCATATTATATTATTCTTTTATTATTAGTATTATTATTATTAATTATTATTCATTATTATTTTATTATTCATTATTTATTATTATCACTATTATTATTTATTTATTATTAATATTTGTATTATTATTATCTATTATTTTATTATTATATTATTATTTATTATTTTATTATTATTTATTATTATTATTATTCATTATTATTATTATTATTATTATTATTACTTAATTATTATATATTATTATTATTATTATTATTATTATATTATTTATTATTATTATTATTATTATATATGTCTTATTATTATTATTATGATTATTATGCCTTTTATTATTATTAGTAGTCAGTAGATAGTAGTGTAGCGTAGTAGTCAGTAGTAGTAGTAGTAGTATAGGTAGTAGGTTGTTGAAAATAAAAAAAGAATAAATTATGGTTTTCGATGTCAAAAAAAAAAAAAAAAAAAAGAAATGCCAAAACCAAGTAAGATTACTGTCACTTGAAACAGCCGTAAAATGCTTTAGACATTCATAAGAGCTGGAACAAAGATCTCACTTTAAATGTAGAATCCAATAATAAGGCACGAAACTTTGTAAAAGAATTTAAATCAAAATTAACAATCTTCATTATTTAAAAGTTGTTAATTATGCCTTTTTCAAGTGAGATTATTAAGAAAAAGTTTTATAAGGAATTTTTTTTTTTGTTTCTTCAGTACCTCTTTAATTCGTTTTTTTTTTCTTTTAAATCATAATAATTCAAATTGAAGATTGAAGAGAGGAAAAAATTAATTTGATCCCTTCATATTCTCTCTCTCTCTCTCTCTCTTCTCTCTCTCTCTCTCTCTCTCCTCTCTCTCTCTCGCTCTTTATCTATCTATCTACTCTATCTATCTATCTATCTAATCTATCTATCTATCTATCTATCTATCTATCTATCTACTCATCTATCTAATCTATCTATCTCTCTATCTATCTATCTCTCTCTCTCTCTCTCTCTCTCTTTCTCTACTCTCTCTCTCTCATATATATATATTATATTATATAATGTATATATATTATTATATATATATATTATATAGTAGTATATCATAATATATATATATCATATATTATATATATAATATATTATATTATATTTATATATATACTATATATATATATACGTATTATATATATATATATGCCTCGGGGCGCAGGAGGTTGAGTCGCCGCTTCTCATACGAGAGGACGCTGGTTCAAATCCTCCGCGTAGCAGGTGGAGTTTTATCTACCTAGGGGCAAGAATTAAAACCCGCGAACACGTTGGTGGCGCTGTTTTGGGATAGCCGGCCTTAAGTTCGATTTCTGTGGTCCCCCGTGTTACCCCTTGCATAAGGGATAAAACACGTTTAAAGGTTATAGGTTCATATATATAGTATATATATAATATTATATATATATATAAATACTATATAGTATAATATATATTTATATACTTATATATAATATATATATATTGTATACTATATAATCCCTATCATATTTATAAATATTATATATATATAGTATATATATTTATATATATATATATATATATATATATATATATATATATATGACTCTCCAACATATATAACTAGGGGTTGGTAAATATAAGATAAAATATCTAATATATATTATCATATATATATATATATTATATTATATATATTTACATATATATATAATATTACATAATACTATATATAATAATTATATATATATACTATATATACTATATTATATAATATAATGATATAATATATATATATATGATATACCTTTTTATTTATATATATACTATATATATATATATATATATAAATAATATAATATATATATAGTATATTATACTATATAATATATATAATATACTATATTATATATAGTATATTATATTCTATTATATATATATATATATATATTATATATATATATATATATATATTATATATATATATATTATATATATATATATAATATAATATGTATATATCTATCTATCTATCTATCTATCTATCTTCTCTTTCAAATTCTTTAACTCATACATATACTCTCTCTCTCTCTTTCTCTCCTTTTTTACGTTCCTTATTTCTGTTTTTTCCACTTTTTTCTCTTTTGTTTTTTCCTATTTTTCTGTTTTTATCTTTCTAACTTTATCTTTCCTTCTAACTATCTGTTTTATTTCATTCTTTTTTTTCAAATTAACTAATTTCTTTATTTTTATTTCTACTTTTTTTTCTATTTTTTGTTTTTATGTTATTTTTTTACTTTCTTTCATTTTCTTTCTCTTTCTTTTCTTGATTATTACTTTCTATATTTCTTTCTCGTGTTTCTCTTTTCTTTTCGTTTTAATTTTTTTCCTTTGCTATTTTTCTTTATTAGTCTTCTTTAGTTCTTTTTTTATATATTATTTTATAAATCTTTTTTTCTTTTTTACTTTTCTTTCACTTTCCTTATTTTTTTCAGTAATGTTCATCTTACAAAAAAATATATATATAATATATTAAGATAAATACGATTTTTATGACTTCCTCCTTCATCTGAAAGACTAAAAAGAATATTTTTGTGTGATTTTCATTTAAATTCTACCTTTAATACTTCTTAGACAATCACACAGCACACATTATTGCTACTATATATATATACCCATATATAATATACATATATATAATATATATATATACCCTTACACAACACATCATTAATATATATCTATATATACCATATACTATATATATATAATAATAATAATATTCATATATTTAAATTATATATATATACAATAGATATATTAAAAATAATTATATATTATATAATATATATATATACTATATATAATAAATATATCCATATATATTATATATAAAAAATATACCTAATTAGTCCTACTTATTTTATGAAAATATATTACGACTATCATAACATAATTATATTATATAATATCTATATATATAAGTATATATATCTATGATATATCGTTGTTATTATATAAATACAATTGTGTATCTACAATTCTATAAAAATACATCTCGAATATATATATATATATATATAACTATAATATATATATATATATATATTATATATATATATAAATAATACTATAATAATAATTAATAAACATATATTATATATATATACCTAACTATATATATATATATATATATACGACTATATATATATATATAATCACAATATATCTATATATAAATTATATATATCATATATATATATATATTCTATATATATAGATATATATATTATATATAGTATATATTAATAATATATATATATATATATATATATATATTATATATTATATCATTATATACTCTCGT
>JABUQX010057023.1:0-15000 GCA_015478945.1 Trachelipus rathkii | reverse complement strand
GGTTAAACTATAAATTTACGATTTGTTCTAATTATCACTTGTTAAAACCAAATTTTTACTATAGTAGACTGATTTATCATGTATTTGGGTGTGGTGAAGCCCAAAATCACGTTTTTTTTTCTAACTCATCTATTTTGTCCTTTATTCGCAAGGAAACCAAAAAAATTGCAATAAAAAATTGCCAATTTTCGCGAATAGTGGCAAAACTGTTAGGTATACAAAAGTATTATCTAAATAAAAATGTGTATCTCGCCATATTATACATGTTTCAAATATTTCATATTGATAAGAATAAAAAAGACCACGATATTTCATTTAGGCAATGACAAAAACAAAAGTTTTAATGCCATTTCATAAATAAAAATTCGAATATCTTTATTATTATATACATATATGATTATGTGAAATAAATTTTTTTATTTAAATCATCTGTTTAAACCCAACTGTTTTACCAGTGTTGATCCTTTTTTTTATATAATGTTTTCATATGAATAATGGCAAGGCATCTAGATTATTATAATCTCAAATTGTAGTACTACGTATGGTTTATCTATTGTAATTTACATAGTTATACTCATAAAACTAGTGTTTATTATATATATATATTATGAGTAATAATATTTTTGTATATATTAATTATCTAATATTATATATTATATTAATACGATATTATAATTTTTGGATGATTTATGATTAATAATTATATACTAATTTGTATTAATATATATGTTATATGAATAGGAATCACATACTTTGATACTTATAATATCTTTTATTTTAGTAATTAGCTCGTACCATGGAAGAACTCAATGAGTATGATTTCAAGACTCGACGAAAAATAATTATATGTAAACTTTTAATAATTTATCATCGCTTGTGCCGGATGTTGTTGTTGGACCTTCTAGTGTTAGTTAACTAAGGTCCTAGTTGTTTTTGGACATTGGTATGATAGGTTAAAAAATAGAGATTTAATGTTATAATAACGGCTATACTACTACTACTACTACTTACTATACAGATACAGAACTACACCGTGCGTGATTAATAATAAGAGTGATCAATAGAACTACTACTATCAATAATAATATAATAATAATTAAATAAATATATAAATAAATTTGATTATAATAATAATTGATTTATAATATTATAATAATATATAATATAATTAATATAATGATAATTAATAATAATAATAATAATAATAATAATATTGTAATAAATTTAATTTTAAAAAAACTAACCTAATAATAATATATTAATAGTTAAGAAAATAGAATTTAATAACGTTTGTGTAACAAGAATAAACCTAAACATAATAAGATCCTGACTAGATAAATAATTTTTTCAATAAGTCAACAGTAATAATAGATAATAATATCTAAAAAGAATATCTATAATAATGAATAATAAATTAAATTAATAATATAATTAATATAGTAATAATGCTAATTTACATAATTCTACTAACTCAGCCTTAGATCATATATAAGTAAGTGTAATAATAATATATAAAATATAATAATAATAATTAAATATTAATAATATAATTTATAATATAATAATAATAAATTATAATAATAATAATAAGAATAATAAAATAATAATAATAATAATAAAATTTAAAAAATTATAATAATTTGGGAATTAATTTAAATAATAATGACACATATATAAAAAATTCTACTTCGAAAAATATAAAAAAAAAAAAAAAAAAAAAAAATAAAAAAAAGGCTAAAATAAGCTTTATTAATGTGAACTTTGTTACGTCAGGGCTAATTGGTTTGATGCACATTTCATATTTCATAATCTTATAATGTTATGTTTATTGAAAATGATACGCGAATTTGACCTTATCAATAGATCAATAGATCACAGTTGGTCAAGATAGAAATAAAAAAAGAAAAGAGTGTAGTAATGCAAGTAATAATTGATTAATATGATAATGATAAGTGGCTAATAATGAGTTAATGAATAATATAATGTAATGGTACAGAATTGAATATAATAATAATAGATGATAAACTCTCTTCTCTCTAAATATTAAGATGTTAATGAAGATTTAATATAATTATTAATCAAAATATAAATTATTATATGAAAATTAATCATAATTTAATATATAATAATAACTTGTAAGGTCTTATCATAAATAATTATAATGTAATAATAATAATTAAATAAATACTAATAATTAAAATAATAATTAATAATTAATAATACATATTAATATGAGTATATTACTGTTCTCATATTGTTAGTTTTCATTTATTCATATTTTTAAACATTATTAATAAAATATTTATTAAATTTAGAGGCTAAAAGAAATATAGTTATGTAATAAATAATAATAGTGCTATTTGTAGAATATATCATAATATTAATAATAAAATAATAATTACCAGTAACAACAGAAGTTGATAAATAATAATCACATTGAGAAAATGAATAATAATAAGGATATGGATAGTTAAAATAGAATATAATATTTAATAATATATAATATAATAATTAATAAATTATAATATTTTATATAATAAATACTGTAAAATAAAATCCTGTGGACAAACGATTAAAATATTTGAAATACTATAATATTATAATAAATTATGGAATATTTAAAACAATTATGTGAATTTAATAATTTTATAAATAATAATTTATTAATAATTAATTATAATAATTTTATATACTATATAATATGAATATAATAATATAATACATTGAATCATAATAATAATAATGATAAAGGAATAATATATAGATGAGAAATAATTAATAATAATAATAATAATTCATAATAATAAGAATTAACTCAAATATATAATATCTTATTAATGATTTAATAATTTGATTACATCATAATAGTAAATAATAATTTATAATATGATATAAAATTGGACATACTAAATTACTTTTTTGATTACGTTTTAATACTCTCTCACTATACTTATATATAATATATATATTAATATATTTTATGGAAAATTACTTCAAGCACGTGATAATGGTACACGCCGAATGTGTATTTGGAAGCAAAATATAGTAGTTGCATCATATGATATACACTATAATATATTTAATACTCTCTATAGTGATAATATATATACTAATATATGTATATATATTATATATATAATACACTCTGTATATATAGTTATAGCTAATTATTATATTTATATAAAATATTATATATTATATTATTACTATGTCGTTAAATCAATATTATACTTTTTACTTATATTATCCTCTGAAGTCAGTCATCCTTCTTAATCATATAACTATTATAGATTCATACCTACGCTTAATATATTCATATTCTAATTTAGTTATATTATTAAATAATCCTTTCTTTATTTACTATTACTAATTCATTGAAATAATTATCTATTAATTGGAATTAATCTTTTTATTTTATATTATATTTATACTACTAATTTACTAATACTATCACTTATACCTACTATATATATGAAATATATAGGGAAGTCCTTTAAAGTATATATACAGACCTACTGATTAAACTAGATAGACTTATTTAAACTACCTAAATTATATATTAAATGAAGGATAATTAGAGCATACTCTTGCATTGACTCTCTGACCACTAGGAAAATATCAAAAAATAGGTGGCCGTACATTTATACTACTAATAATCCAGGCGGTGCGTGTTGTTATACGACTGTGATACATATGGTGGTAGGGTTGGTAGCTTCCTCCCAATATTTTTTGGTAGTCTTTTGACATTAAATACTTAAATTTGGGTTAAATTAACTTAACTATTACGTTTTATCTTGGGAAGAGGTTAACAAAAAAAGAACGTGGATTCAACAGAACTACATTTACAGAAACAGGCAATACTTTACCAGCAACCGGATTCAGCAATAAGCAATTGTATCATAACTTCTCTCCTTGTGTGGAAATTTTGCCTTCCACACTGTTTCTTGTAAGATTAACCAAATTAAGCTATCCGGATCTTCTCGATTCCCTATTCCTCGATATCTGTCATCCTTCCTCCCGTACATAGATTTTCATAATCTTTAATTATAACATAGTCAGGCTAGTCCAGGCTTTACTTCGGTAATACCTTTGCTTTTACGATATTTTATAAACTACTCGCGAGACATTCTCTCAAACACGGAACTTTTGTTCCGCGCGGAAAACGTCTTACGGAGAAGAAAATTTGGAAAAAGAATTTTTGGGGAATACTTCTCATCTCTATCTTCTCTCTCTCTATCATCATATATCTTTATACCGTCTTCCTGTTCTTTCTTTCTTCTTTATCTTTTTCTCTCTAGTTATTTTGCTCTATCTTTTCCCATTTTTCTTACTTTATACTTATTATATTTTTATCAACTGTTATGTAGGACTCACCCCTACTCCTGGTATTAGGTGTATATACTATATACGTAGATTATCTACTCATATGGATCATTATTTGCCATAGAGTATGATATATTAGATAATATTATATTACGCTGATATTTATAATATGCTAGATATACTCATCATACTCTATATTTCTCTTATTAATATATATATATATATCTTCATTCTTTCTACTATTGATTTATCATTCAATATTTATTATTATAATATATTATAATCTAGTCTATATATAATTATATTTATATGTTTCATCTATCTATATAATTATCTATATAAAATATGTGCATTTCTTTCTTCTATTATTTTTTATTACTAGCTATAAATATTACCATTAGAGCTTCACCAATCTCTATCCTTAAATATATATATATATGGTATTAGTATATATATAATATATATTATATATATATATGATAGTATATATTATAATATATAATTTATGACGACAGATATATATAATATATATATATATATATATATATATATTATAATATATATATATATATATATATTATATATATATAATATATATATATATATAGTATATATATATTAATATATATATTTTATATTATATATATGGACTTATTATATACGCTGGATATATCTCATATCTTGTAAATACTCAGATAACCCAATCCGACTCTGTCTCACGACCGGACTCCGACTATTAAGAGGTAACTATTCTACCGACATTATACTCTGACTCCGTGATATATATAACTCCATAATGTAACTATTAGCCATCTACCATACTTACAACCTGTATTTACTATTTTATATTCAATTAATGTTTAAATTAGAAGACGATCATTGATTATTATTATATTTTTTATTATGTTTGTAGTGATTATATTATTATTTATTATATATATTATATATATAAGTATATATATAATAATATATTAGATTATAGTTGACACTAACGGGTTCTTAAATGAGATATTTTTTATTTTCAAAATCAAATCGATGTTGAATATTGGTCATTGAAGTAACTCTCCACTGTGGTTAATAAACTTTCGTGTGGTCAGTATAAGCGCTACCCTACCCTTCCAGGGGTAGTGAGGCGGCAGTAAAGTAATAGTAGTAAAATATATACGTCTGTATCAAGGAACATTAACAGTTTATCCCAACTAAGAAAGAATTTTGACTAGTACATCTTATCATCTTGTAACAGAAAGCCTTAATATAAATATTTCACCTAGTTAACTACCACCGAGTATTTCAGGATCAGAGCATAAATGAAAATGTGTACTTTACATTGAGCTATATAATACTCATATAGAGATGATATTATAATTATTAGTAACTATAATATTATCTTATATTTTTATAGTAAGTAATATATATAGGTTAGTGGATATAATAGTAGCTAATGCATCCCTACTTATTAAGTGTAGTATAGTATATTACCTTTACGGTTATATAGAACGGCAAAA
The DNA here is from genome assembly GCA_015478945.1 of Trachelipus rathkii. Lineage (NCBI taxonomy): Eukaryota > Metazoa > Arthropoda > Malacostraca > Isopoda > Trachelipodidae > Trachelipus > Trachelipus rathkii. Next base: position 9,172 of record JABUQX010057023.1, on the reverse strand, counting down.
CTATATATATGAGAACACGAACTGAAAAGGAATACAACTCATAATATATATATATATAACTCTATAACAACTCTATAAAATACATTTCGATTGAAAAGTCATTGTCTGATCTATACTCCCTATTACTCCATGAACCTTTATGATCGATAATATTAATATAATAGGAGTGGTAGTAATAATTGACTTGAAGGTGTCTATAGGTGTAAATGATTGGTGCAGATAATATTTTATATACCACAGACTAAGAATAGTTCTTGCTAGATATATTGATATAATAATTACTTTATAATTATGATTATATATAATATATTATATTATATGTAATTATATACTTATTATATTTCTATTTATATATATATTTTCTATATCATATTTAGTATAATAATTTTAGTATATACTATTATATACGTTTATTCGTGCTTAAATGAATCTACTAAATACAGAGTATCGTATGTATAGAATAAATATAGTAGTATAACTGAATTTATTAAAGATTATACTAGATATATTATGGTATATATATTAAGTAGTATCTCTCTAGATATGATCACGTATATTCAGTGAGACGTACCTGCGCAAGAATAACACTTTGGAGAGTGCAGATGTTTCTCAATAATAAATAATGATTATTTAATTATTTATTCAGTATATATTATTATTAATAAACCTTCTATAGACCTTAAATCAAAAAGCCCCCTTTAGGGGGGCTCCGCCCCACTTCTGGGGCCTAATATAATTAATATATTATATTATCTACTTTGAGTTATCAGGCTCAAATAGAATCCTATCGTATAGTATGAGTTGTAAAGTTATCTATAGGTCTTCTATAAGTATATAACTTTTCGTAAAATTTATATACTAGGTTTGTTATCTATATAAGCTATGATAACTCTTATCTAGCTAATAGAAGCATACGAAAACAATATATTTAATAATTATAATACGTCACCCTATTTATATAATCTGTATGAAAGCTCTTTGATCTAACATCGTCAATATGACTTTACCTAGACTACTAATTTAAAAGACTCTATCCAATTTGCAATTAACTTCTTTAACCTGTGATGCCGCTGGACATTTTCTTAAAAATAAAAGCTGTTTGTTTATTTGTATATATTTGTTATTATTAACAACGTTTTTTTTCTTTTAAGCATACTCAAATCTACATCTTACTCCATTATATGGCAATCATTTATTCAATTACTATTTATTGTAATATATAATGATCATGGTACTGCTTAGTAGATAAAACATATGTACATAGAATTAATATTAAGTACTTCAGAATAATCAGACACTATTCTCCAGGAGTACGAAGATTTCAATACAATATACTCTTCAAGCCTGTGCCCCAATGTTCGCTACTTTTTTCACACCATTTTCGTACCATACTTTACCTGGGAAGAGATAACGAAAGTTCAATATTTCGAATTTATTTAGAGAGTACAAGACAAGACAGACTACCCCATCCCTTATAACTTGATATAAAAAATGACGTCATGTTAATATTTTATAATTTTAGTATATATATATTTTACCAATATTTAATTTTTTATATAAATTATTTCATAAAATACCTTAGAATATAAATTGATTGGTAAAGTGAAGCTACATCACTACTCGGTATACACTACCTCTATGTTATACGCCCTTGTGATATATTATATATACTATTTATAATATATATATATGATATTATATAATATATATATATTATATATAATATAATTAATTATTTATATATATATATTTAATAGTATATATATATTAATTGTAATTTGCTGTTTGTTATTGGTAAATGACTAAGGTATGTATTAATATACTAAATAAAGCGATACGGAATTGCTTTATTATAGTGTTCGTTAATTAATCGGTGTAGGTAATGGTAAGCACATCATACATATCATACAGAAAAAAAGTTGTAAAACGCCAAGAGAATGCTTCTCATTAAGGGAACCGATGTTAAACAATATCTTTAAGACACACTATAAACAAGATCATTTATAATCAAAATATTAAAATGGTGTGAGGTAGATCGAATAATTAAGATACGAAAACTTTTGTATCGTTTTTTAACCCTTATTATTATGGGATACGAAAGTTATTAATAGGATAAATATTGGCAGGCAGACAGACTGACAGACTGACAGACTGACAGACTGATAGAAGTTGATAGATTGACAAATAGATAGACAGATAGCTAAATAGATAAATGCAGATAGATATATAGATTGACAAATGTATAGGCAGACTCACAGACAGATATTCATATAGACAGATTAACTAATAGATACATAGATAAGCAATTGATATCTAATAATAGAAAGTTGAATAATGAATATAATAAATACTAATATATTAATAATATAATTAAACATAATAATGATAATCTTATAAATAATATTATTAATAAATATTAGAAATAATATAATTTATTATATACTATTGTGCAAGATGAAATCGCATTTTGTCCTCTAACTTTCCAATCATTCCTAATCTCTAACACTACTATCATCTCTACTCATATATCTTAAGTTCATACATTAGCTACACTACAATTTCAATACTTTACTCTTTGCTGAGGTGCTGCTTAGGTGTTCATAGCTCTCTATTAGTCTGAAATTGCATCGCATCGAGTAGGCTCTTGCTGTTATGTGGTTTATAAAAGTTATAACATGTCTTAGGCTAGTCTGGCCTGTATTGTGTATTTTATTCTTGCTTATCATGAGCGTAAACTCTGCGATATTTAACACTCATAGCATCTCTCCTCATCTGCTGGTGCTTCTCAGTTCTATTAGTTATAGTTGTGAACATTTTGTTTACCTTATTGTGCGCTGCAGAGCTGCCCAGCAGAACCTTCCTGAGGCTTTTTTGCGCACCGAAATTTTCCGTGCTGCAAACCCCTTGCTTCCGTGAAGGGGTGTTGCAGCCGGATTGTGAGCATCCGGCTACGTATGCCCCTATTTGCCCCCCCAGCCCCTAATTTTGAGGAACCTCTTTTTTTTTTTTTTTTTTTTTTTTTTTTTCTTTTGTTCGATTTGATATACGCTTAGTTATAGTGATTTAAGTTGGTGTAGTTATTTCGGTTACGACATAGGTTCTTTCACTGAGCCTTTTTTGAATGGTGTCAACCTTCGTTGTTTTTTCGTTACGTTCCGCCATTTTTGTTTATATTGCGTGTGTTCGCTCGATAATATAAATCCGTCAACCATATCTGTGTCAATTGCCGCCTCGCTTTCGTTCTTGTGCTTTTTGATCCGAACAATCTCCTTAATACGTCCAAGCGCAATCGATAGCGTGTTTTTAACTAAATCCCTCGCTCCTGCATGGCCGAATTATGGCTTCTCAGCAAAGCTGCGTTAGAAGTATTGTAAACGCATTTCGTAGCAGGTGCCTGCGGCGCAAGAGAGACGCTAGGTCGTGGTCCAGCCTGTGCTCAACCGGCTGCGTATTCTCTCTGCCGCGCTGTTGCTCGCCGCAGGTGCATATCACCGCGCAAGACGATAATATGACAATCAATGTTAACTATTCGCTCTAATTGAGTCTTACAAATGGTCATTATTTTTTTCTTTCTACATTAAACTATTTTTATTAATAACATTTCTCTCTCGCATATGCTTTTTAACATATGTTTGCATTACAGAATTTTCATATTATCTTATCTCTCTATATTGTTTATTAACTAGTTGACTATGTGTACTTTACTTAAATACTATATTCTCTATTTAGTGAAATTTCTTAAAATTGTATGTAAGAAGAAAAGCCAGAGCTGTTTATAATCATTTTATTTTTACTACATTGTATACGAATTTTATTAAATAAAACCATATACATTATGAAGTTTTTAATATACAGTAAATCAGGTAAATCATAGAGGCGTCACATAGCACCAAGGGGTTAGTATGCTGCTTTAACTCATGTTAACTCATATGTTTTACTGCTTGAACTCATGTTTTACTAAATTAACGTTGTTACATACCCTAAAGCAGTAATATTCAGTAAATCTTAATGAGTGTTTCTCATCAACAAGGGCATGTATGCTTTTGTTTTTACTGCGTTTACTGCTTTAAACTCATGTTTTACTGCTTTAAAACTCATATGTTTTACTGCTTTAACTCATATATGTGTTAACATTACATACCTACATACCTTAAAGCAGTAAATCAGTAAATCAATAGAGTGTTACCAACAACAAGGGGGGATTAGTATGCTTTTGTTTTATGCTTTACTGCTTAACTCATGTGTTACTGCTTTAACTCATGTGTTTACTGCTTAGCTCATATGTTTTACTGCTTTAAACTCATGTTTTACTGCTGTTAATCTAATGTTTTACTGCTTAACTCATGTTTACTGCTTTAATTTACATCATTGTTTTACTGCTTTAACTCATATAGTTTATTACATTTACATCCTGTGATGCTAGGTAATCAGTGATATCTCTATTAGATAGTTTAGTATATCTCTTAACCCAAGGTGATGTCGGTGTAATTTATTAGTGTGTATGCTTTTGTTTTACTGCTTTACTGCTTTTAACTTGTTTACTGCTTTAAACTCATAGTTTTACTGCTTTTAAACTCAAACTCTGTCACTTTACGACCCATAATCATTTGTGTTTATAATGTATTATTTAATTATTAGTTGATTTTATTTTTGCTCTCTAGTGCCATTTAACGTGTGCTAATGTCTATCTAATTTTATACACACACAACACACACACACACACACAACACACAACACACACAACACACACACTACACAAACACACACATCAGACAATGACTTTACGCCTTAAATAGATGTAATCTCTCAAAAATAAAAAATCAATAAATTATGCAGCCAGATAAATATCAATACTTGAATGTCCAATAATCCAGTAATAAAATAAAATAGAAATAAAATGAAAAAACTTAAAAGAAGAAGAAGTTTATATGTAAGAGTAATGACAAAACCATTATATTTTGATGGAATATTTCTAGTTTCATATCTCAGGATTTAGATTACATTGAAATTAAATATAATATTATCAAAATTATACATTGAACATTAACACAATGAATTAATACGTGCCATCATTCCCTGGTTGCACTTTTAATCAGTCTATCTAGGTCTTTCCGTTTATTTGATGTATTAGTTCGAAACCTTTTAATACCGTTGATTAAAATGACATTTCCTTAGAAAGGTTCCCTGAACATTATCTTCAGGGAACCTTTGCATACCTCGATTGTCGAATGAGGTTCTAGAAACAGTATGCCCATTCCTAGGTTGCAACTGCTATTGGAATGAGTCCTGCTTTGACTCGGTAATGGTTTTCGGTATTTACAGTGGTTGGGCTGGGGTCGATCTTAGTATTTCGGATATCTTTGTGTCAAGCTCAACGGATTCTCTCTTCACTCATCATTTGTCGAAAAGGTGATGACCGGTTAATCACGCCTCACGTGCTGAGATTGCTGTTACGTCTGTATTCCTTGATCATATTGTTAGAGTGTTATTGTGGCTTCTGTTTAGGATATCCATCCAATACGATTCTTTCTGTTTCAATTCTCCTACATCCTTAAAGATCATTCTCTTTTCTCTATCGAGTTTAACCCCTTCAATTCGTTTAAAGTCTTCATGTGTGCATGGGAGGCTTGTTCTGTTCCTTCTGGCGTTTCAAAAGTTAACCCTTTTGCTTTTAAGATGTAAGCATAAACTCGAATCATTCTTCTTTATTCGAATGGCCGTAGGATAGGGCAGGCACCGAAACGTATCAGGAGAGTTATATATCTACCTGACCCTATTTTCATCGCCGTCAGGGTTTCTAAAGAATTTATTCCGAGTATCAGGAACTATATTGGCCTTCACGGAACTGTGAAACAGCGCGAGTCGAGAAACTCTCGTTCTTCATCTGCATCACTCAGTAAGCTTACCGCCAAGTTGACCTGAGGATATCGTACGAGGAAGTCTTGCTGCGGTGTATATAGGTCCCACATAGCATCAGCCTGAGGTATCGGCGTTATAAGGACGCACAGCTACATTCGTGGCCTTTGCTGTTTTGTTTTATTAGTGAAGGCAGTGTGTGTGACTTCAAACTATATGTTCTATCATCCGCTACCATGAAGTGATTTGTACACCCTTTCTAAAGCATGCAGCTTTCTTCATTCAATTGTACCAGGACCTGTGCAGGTAGCTCGTGCCATGGACGATGTATTACTCTCTTTGACTCGTTGAGCTAGTTTTCCATAACTGAATTGAGGACGTAAGTTTTAGCTATATAATAGTCCATTACTTAGGTATATAATTGTATTAAATATGTCATGCAATCCTAGGTGTACACCTCAATTTGTCCTTGAAGTTTTTCGTGAGGTATTGAAGAAATTCTTGCGACTTTATCTCGGTCTATACCAGCTCTCCCTGTAAATCACACCGTTTTGCTCAGTGTCTCTCCAGTTTCAGAATCGTTTATGATTTGCCTCTGCCCACAAAGATTATTAACGTTTCTCTTTGAAACTGATCTTTTAGACTTAATACTCCATAGTTTCATGATTTCTTTTTTCGAATTCTCATTCCGTCTTTTATCTTCGTCTTACAGCTAATTCCAACTCTGGGACTCTATTGCAGTAATCCCGGTGTTTTAACTATGACGTTTAGGTGGTTGTACCGTCTTCTTCTTGTAGAATAATGCCTCGCTCATAAGCTCTACATTGCGTCTGCGACTCTCTCCTCGATTCTAATATGTGATATATACTATTAAGCCGATTCTATATCGTGTGCTCCAGTCAGACCCCTGGACGGAGTGTATCAGAATTCTTTTAGGCGGCATCTCTCCTCCCGTTACACTACTCTGAAACATAACGAGATGACCCGCTATTTCAGAGTGTATTTTCACTTTCCTGAGCGCATATTATTCTTCTGTGTGTTCTATAGCAGTGGACAAAGATCGCTTACCTGACGATTTTTCGTGGGAGGTTCGGCACATAGCCTGCTTGGAAACAGGGTTTTGTTATTTGTTTGGGACGATTACGTGGCATGGGTACATGATAGGTGAAAGGGCTATTTCCTATCGTTCATTGAACTCCTCTGTTCTATGTGGAGAAACGGCCAGTAATTTGAACAGAATGGGTTCTGTAGCCGCATCCTCGCGGTACCTATGCTTCAGCCTACCTTGCACAGTTTATCTCAATTTGCAAGTCAATTTCCGATTATGACTGGACGTTAGTCTTGTGCCTTAGTTCTCTGTCTCGTGCGATCTCGATTGTGTGGGTTTTGATCTCCCGATTGCTTGAGCCTCACACTCTATTTTCATTTGATCTGTCCGATTCGCATTCCCTATTCTTAAATTACTTTCATATCCTTGTGACTTGTAATCCGCTTCTTGTCTCGTAGGTCTTCGTTGTAGCCTATTCCTAAGAGAGCTTACAGCCGATGGAAGGACCTCTTCTATCCGTCTTCTCTTATCTATTGAATTGACTTGGCCATAGCTCCAGTCACACATCCTGTGGATGCGTATGTAAATTATATATACATCATTGGGGAAAACATTTACATGTTGCGCGATGCGAGTGCGGTTCGCGGCTAGAGTATATTCATGTTCTAGCGTTGTTCATTTAACGTTGAGTTGGAAACGGGAAGGTAAGAACTCTGCAATTAATGTATATGATTGTGGTCACGTAAGGCTCTTCAGTAAGGATCTCTCTCCGATAGACAATCAGTTTAGGGAATACTATTTTTGAGTTTTAATACAGTTGCGTTCGTCACTGCCTATTCCTGGCATCGTGTCTCGATTAGTCGCTCGCACACACTAACCTCGGCTCTCACTCATTCCTATGAATATTAGTTAGCTACTCATTTGTTCAGCTCAGTCATACGAGTAGTTCGATTCAATACAGTTACCTCGTTTAACCTTATGATCCATTGTATTGCATGGCATGAAATGGCTGATTTATTAAAAATCCATTGCGTATAAAAGAAAATAGCCTAGCATTGATGCTCATGTTGGACATCGATGCAAAGGCAGGCAATCACACTTTTCTGGTCTGCTTACGGGGAAGTACTCTAGAGATCTTTCTTCGAACGAATTTGTACGCAAGCAATATTACTATCATTCCTTTGTCCAACAGCAGTTCATGCATGTTCCACTGCCGTCTATAATGTGCATACTTCCTATCGCGTTAAATGATTTGACGAGGTTAGCCAACTCTCTAAGAATCAGTCTTTTCTTGCCATTTGATCTCTGCACTATTACTCGATGTAGTCTCAAAAACTCCTCAGTTATATTCCGGTAAATTGGTCTATCCTGCTCACTTCTTTAATATCTCAGAGGTGTTTATAGATGAATCGCTCGGTTTAAGAGATCAAGAATCCTTTAGAAAGGGGGTTTGTCACCTGTAATACTCATCAACTTAGGTAGTTTTTTCAGAGGCACAGGTGGCATATAACTGGGATGGTTAAGCGTGTCCTTTTGTGGAAGACTGATATTGGGTTTAGTCATCCATAGTCAAGAGTTATTTATTTTGGTTTCTTCACTCGTATGTCAGGGGGTGGAAGATATTTATGGTGACATGGCGCGGTGGGGTCCCAGCGGTGCAGCTAGTTTTGCTGTCGTGACAAGGACTTGCATTGTCGACTTTTCACCCTCCTTTTTGTGAGCGCTTGTCTATCACCTATATATTTCATTGATCTCCTTTATGTTTTTCTCTCAGCAATGCTGTAATTATAATCAGTTCAGAATATGTGTGTACTTCATACTGTGGCATCTCTCTCATACTTTTACTCAAATTCTCAGTCATGTTATATCAGCTGCCGTTCTGTCTCGTACCGGCAAGTATTATATACTGTGATGAATTGGCTTGTAAGTGCCTTTATCGGCCGTCAATTCATTTGCCATACTAGCATACTCACTAGATTTATCGCGTTTTTTACTGACGTTCCCTCTCTTCCTTCTTCACGGACTTTGCTGATTATTACGGTTTCGATTCGTAATAGAACAGTGAAAGTAGGCTACGTTAGCTTCATCTCGTTCTGGAACCTTGATTTTTTTCATGAAACATTTGCCTATTTCTTGCGCGTACTTCTTCGTTTGCAGGTTGAGTCCCAACATCTGAATAGCAATGCAGTCGGTTGTTGGTAGGTAAACCTTATTTTATCAGCTACTGACTTGTTTTGGTTTGAAGTTGTCTTACCTTACTCTATTGAG
>JABUQX010057022.1:32500-43055 GCA_015478945.1 Trachelipus rathkii | reverse complement strand
ATAGTTTCCAATTTGAGAACCCAAGACAAGTCTCCCTTCTCTTTTCCTTTTAAATTTCTTTAAGGAATAAGTCAATATCCCTGAATTTAGGGTATAAGAGTATCCTTTTCAACAATCAAGATCTTCTTCACTGACTCATTACACATAGAGAGAAATTCCCAGTTTCACTTCACCTCAACTTGGAAGATAATTTCTCTTCCTAACAGAGTCACACCCCACTGGGCCACCACTCCCACACAAGTTAATATTGTGCAGATTTCATGTTCTTCCACACTCCCCTCACATCCATTCATTTCATCAGTTACAAAGCACCATATCTGTATTCATTGTTCTAATTAAAATTTCTTATTTAAATTGTTAATTTTTCTTATTGGTTCCTTCCAGAAAGAGCTTCTGCTTCCTTGCAAAACTCTCATTCATCCTCCTCCAAATCATGTCACATTTACCTCTGTTTCTCCTACATACACCTTTAGTATTTCCTTTTTCCTCCTTACATAATTCGGCATCTTTCTTTTGAATCTTCATCATTTGCTTTTAGTACATTCAACCACGCCTTCTTTTTTTTACTTCAAATCTTTCTATCTCCGTCGAAGTCCAAAAAATAGACCTCAACTGTCAACACTCTTACTTCCATCTGTTCCCGAAAATAATGTTACTATCTAAAAGCTTGCTGAGAAGGAATAATAATTGCTTCCTTCATTTGTCTCCTAGATTTGCTCAGTATCAACTTGTTCACATTCAACCGTTTTTCTAGCGAGCGTTCTACATACTTATCCTTATTATCTTGCACTTACCTTCTCCCTTTTAATCTACTTCCTTCCTGATCACCTTCCTCTCCATCCAAGCCCCCACTAACTTACTTACATAGAACAACATAATGATCCGATAATCCCATTCCTAAACCCCTAAACTGATTTAACATCCAACACATACTTCAACATCTCCACATACTTCAACATCTCCTTCTTCACCATACTTTTCACTTCGATACCATCTCTACCTACACCAACTCTAGTATACTTATGGATACTCTTGTGTTTAAAGAAAGTATTACTTACACACATACCTCTCCCCTCACAGAAATCAATCACCTTCCTACCATTCTCATTTTCTCCCAACACTCCAAAGCCACCTGTTATACCATCCCTTTTTGATCACCTATCCAACCATTCAGGTCCCCCAACACTATCAATCTGAAGCTCCTACTCACCCCATCCAGAACATCATTCAGATTATCCCAAAAAAATCGTACTCTTCAACGTTTCCCTCAGATGGACCATACGTCACAACCACACATACCTTGACCTTTTCAAACTTAAATTTAACCATTAGAATTCTAGGACTCACACAATCAAAGTCTACCATAGCTTCGTACCACAGGTCACTCATCAAAATTGCAACTCCTTTCTCTTCCTCTCTCTCATTCTCTTCCACACCAGCACGCAAAACATATTTCACATCACACCACTTCTCTTCACCGCTTCCTTTTTCCACACCAACACATAGTCACAGCGAGCAAATCAAATTTGCTCCTTTCTAAATACATCCATCACCTCTCCTCTTCTCCTCAACATTTATTCTGACATTCCATGTACCCATACGATTCATACAATTTCGCCGAAAGATAGAAGGCCGTTTACGGCGATCACGACCTTCTCCGAGGCCTGCATTAGCATTCCTGGCAAGAGATAGATGGTAGTAGGCAGCCAACCCAACTACCACCGTCCCTTAGTCGACTTCTACGACACGCAGGACATACGATGTGGGAAATTCTTTCTCCCCTGCACACAGGGATATGAGTAGTAGGGATGTCTGTAAGGTGTTATCTAGAAGTGGGGTGTGTACTATTTTAATCATGTGTATATGATATGTGGATAAATGGTGGTTAGTAATATCGTTGCCTGGAGGATGAGTGTGTGAAGAATATGAACGCAAAATTTGTTATAATAATAATAATAATAATAATAATAATAACACACAATACACACACACACACACACACATAATTTTTTCGATGAGAATGTGTACAGGGACCACCACAGCACAGAGAAATGTGTCATAAAAATTGTGCTGAGAAAATTAAATCTTATAAGGGATGTTCAATGCACAAAGGAAGGCAAAATTGCTTTCATTTCGAAAGTGAGAAGATCCAGAGAGGATATTAAATGCTTCTACACAAATGCTTCATAGCCTTAGAAATAATAAAGATGAGCTGATTTGTTATACCAAAAAGAATAATCTAGACATTATTTATTTGCATAACTGAAGTTTAAGTATTAATGAAGAATTGTATAGAAACTAACTCTCCTTTCAGGAATATGAATAGACGGATATTCACTTTATTTATACCCAGTGTAAAGGAAAGAAGGATGGTGGAGTGGCGCTTTAAAAGCAATATTCAATCTGTGTTAATTAATGACTGACATTAAAACTAATCATGATGTTGAATCTGTGTGTGCAGATATATATGATCCGACTGTCGTCGAAGATGGGCGTGTTAAAAAATAGAAGGGAAGAAAATAAAGAGAAGAAACTGAAGACACCAGATGGGAAGCCTGAAGATTGAAAAGATGGAAAAGCTTCAGCTGGAGATTGAGTAGTCTCAGGATCGGAAAATGAGAATGTTTTGACAGTGGTCCTGGCCAGATTATTATTGAAACAAAATTTAACAAATTAATAAATTTGCCTATAAAACCTTAGTGAAAGAAACATCATTTTATATTTCGATAAAATTTTAGTTGTGGAGCTGCAAAATTTTCAACTCTATTCCTTTGAATTATTTTAAACTTTGTTTTAAAAATAATGTAAAAATTTATCATGTAATTTTGGCCACGGTTTTTTTTTTTTTTACTATGTTCTGCCAGTGAAGTTTGGATAAAAGCTACATACAAGATCATATGGAAGAATGGATATTCGGCGCAGTCGGCTTGTATGAAGATTTTCTTTGCATAGTTCAAGGAATGGATCAACACCAAATAATGTCCGTAGCTCAGCGGGAGAGCACCGCTTCAATCCGCGAGAACCAGGTTCGTCACTGGTCGGGGGTGTGAGTGTGAGCTGTTCTTTCTTGACCCCGCCTTGCTCAGACTTAAAATTGAGCACACCCCCCTTGAATAGCTCTGCCCGTGAGCGGTGGTGTTAACTGTAAAAAAAAAAATAAATAAAATAAAAGATAACCTTATGTACAATAAATCATACAGAATAGGGACATTTTATAGACCTCTTGGCCAGTCAAGAATTAGATGCGGAAATGGTGAAAGATATCGAGACAGCAAGCCACAAACAATAAAGAAAAAATTAGTCATAATGGGTGATTTTAATTTTTCAGGCATTCAAAGGGATCTTGTCTAATATGGACCGTAGTGCTATATTTATAAATTGAATAATGGACAACTTTTTGAGCCAGATGTCCATGGACCTACAAGACACGATGCACTGTTAGGCTTAATATTAACTAACGATGGTGGATGGTGGATGAGGTTAGAGTTAGGAGAATTAGGAATAAGTGACCATAATATAATTAGGTTTACCATGAATATGATATCTTACTCCAAATTGGAAAAAAATCTTAGATTTCCAAAATGGTGATTTTACCAAATTTTGAGACATGCTTAGTATAACTGACTGGGATAAAGAGTTTAAAGACCAAAACTGTTTTTATCATGTGGGAACATTTTAAGCAAATTTTAATGAATATTCAGTCAATATGTTTTAAGAAAAAACCCATTAGAATGGTGAAGAGAAAACCTGTTTGGTGGAATAGAGAGGTGAGAGAAAATCAACGAAAAGGGCAGATGTTTTAAAATATTTAAATTTAGTAATAGGGATGATGATTTAATAAATTATAGGAAAAATAGAAATGAACTTAACTAGTCAATAAGAAAGGCAAAGAGAGAGGCAGAAATTAATTTAGCAAAGAATAGTTATAAGGACCTGAAGAAGTTTTCTAGCTTTTATAAATTTAAAGGTAAGAATAGGACAACTGGTCCAATTAAAATTGATGAAAAAAGTAGTGGGTTCAGTTAAGGGGCTGGTCAACATTTTCAATGCTTGTTATGTGTCAATGTTTACTGAGGAAAGACTGGATAATAGTTTGGAGATTAATAGTTCTGATATGCATGTAATAAATATTTACAGAATTTGAATTTGAGGTAAAAGAAATTAAATCTTTACTGGACCATATTGACCCAAGTAAAGCTGCAGATCCTGATGGTATATATGGTAGAATTCTGAAGGAGGGTAGTACCAGCATTACAAATCCACTGTATTTGATTTTTAAGCAATCTATAACATTTGGTGAGGTACCATACGAATGAAAAACAGTATATGTTGTGCCTATTTATAAGAAAGGTATCAGGGAAGATTTGGGAAATTATAGACCAGTTAGCTTAAAATGTCTGGTTGTAAAAGTTTTGGAAAAGTTACCAAAAGGTCATATAGAGAAATATTTGGAAGATAAGATATTGTATGACTCCCAGCATGGTTTTAGAAGGGTAGGTCATGTCAGACAACCTTTTTAGAATTTATGGAATACATTACTGACTGCATTGACTGAGGAGAACCAGTTGATATTATATATAAGGTATATTTATTCTTGGTTACTTCAACACTTTTTCTCCACATACAAGGCTAAGATGAAGAAGTTACTGCAATGTGGTATAGGCAGAGTGGTACATGGGTGGATTAAAGAGTGGTTGTGGAATTTAGAAAACAGTGCATACAACTAAATGGCAATAAGTCATCACGAGAAATAGTGGAGAGTGGTGTCCCACAGGGTTCAGTGCTGGGGCCACTATTGTTCCTCACATATATATAATATATATATATATATATATATATATATATAAACATATACATAAGGTTAAGTTATTATTATTATTGGTTATTATATTATATTTATATATATATATATATATATATATATATATATATATATATATATATATATATATATATATATATATATATATAAATGATTTAGACCAGGGAAATGCAAGGGTTCTAAGTTTGCAGATGATTCCAAAGTGGCTACTAGTAAGGAATAATGATGGATGTATAAAGATTCAAAATGATCTTGATAAACTTCTTTGGTGGGAAGGTAAGTGGCAAATGAATTTTAATAGTAAAAGTGCAATGGTTCTTTAAATAGGTTACTCTAAATAAAAGTTTTAATCACAATATGAATGGGTATTTCCTAGAGTCTGTAGTCTGTGGGCTAAGAAAAAGATTTAGGTGATTATAAGCAATAATTTCAAAGTAGCTAATCAGTGTTTGAAGCAAGGAATAAAGCTAATAAGATACTAAATAAAATAAATCCCAAATGTTTACAAGAGCAAGAAGTTATAAGTAAGATGTATGATAGTCCATGTTAAGCCAGTATTAGAGAATTGTGCACAAGTTTGGGCCCCTTATTTAAAACGAAAGACATAAATATGCTAGAAAGAGTGAAACATAAAGCAACAAGGATGATTTCTGATTTGAGGGTAAGAGCTATGAGGAGAGGCTGAAGGAGTTAGGAATGTTTTCTATAGAAAGGCGATTTTTACAGGGGACATGATACAAGTCTACAAATATTTACATTCTCTGATAATAGTAATACAAAGACTAATAAATTCTTCACAGTAAACCATGGACGGGAGACCAGGGGGCACAGTAAGAAAATTAAGAAGAAAGTATGCCATCTTGATATAAGAAAGCATTCATTCAGTAATAGGGTTGTTAATTTTTGGAATGGTTTGACACAGGAGGTTGTTGAGTGCAACTCAACTGCAACATTTAAGAAAGGATTGGACAGATATATGGATGGTTTGGGTATCATATAGTATATTTTGACTAAGAAAAATTTCAGTTTTTTTTTGTTACAGTAGTTATTAAGGTTAAACTGCATGTTATAACTATGAAAAAGTCATTAAAGTTTGTAGTGTGGTTAGCGTGTACTTTAGCTATATAGTTTTTCTTTTAGTTGTAGACTTTGTGTATACTAGGTAAGTTATTGACAAGCCCTAGGGTGTTTTGTGGATTTGCATGAGCATGTTTGGTGATTGGTTCTATTAGGTTGACTGGGACAGTCTCGATGTGGCTTCTTACTGTCTCTCTACATTTCTAATGTTCTGTATAAAGCGCTGCTAGATACTAATTTATGCAAACCAGGTAAGAACGTGCATCTGAGGGCTGAGAGAGCATCGCACCCACAAATATATGAAAGATTGAAATGTGGCAACTCATGCAGAATGGGAAAGATGAGGACCATCTCATGTCCATGGGTGAAATTGATTTGTCCTATTCATAATCTAGTCAGGACCACCTCCACAAGAGGATTTCTATTGTATGAAGATGACCAGTGACCAATTAGGGGATTGATGGAACGTTGCTTGACGCCACAATTATCCTCTGCCCAATGCTCCTGCCAGCATGAAAGGAAACCACAATGAATGGTTAGATAAAAATCTGAAGCAAGAAGGCACCCCAGTGGTAAGTCAGGCGGAAGATACTGTACATTCTGATAGTATGCTGGCTGCTGCATGTTTAGCTTCCTTGTCGGCTCCCTCATTCCCCGGAACACCCCAATGGAAAGGTACCCAAGAGAATGTAAGGCGGCAGAGTGTGGGATATGGTGAAGTCCGGAATAATAAATAATTTTTTATTTTTTTTTTGAGTGGAAGTACACCACAGCACACAGAAATGCGGCTATACTAACACCAAGGGAAATCCCTAACCGAACGAAATAGATACAAGACTGAGCTGGTTAGATTTCATACAAGATGTTCAGTTCCAAAAAGAAAACTTGATGGCTATGAAAGTGGGAAGATTCGGATAAGATGTGTGGAAGGAGATGCTGAAGAGGTATAGTGAGCACATCAGGGAAGAATTTGCTTCTATGGTCGAGATAGCCTCGCAACCAACAAAGAGATGAACGACTGAGGAAAAATGGAGGAGCAAAATGGGCAGGTCGGGAGATCCCCTTGCGTCATAAGAAATCCATGAGGGAGATTGGTATGACCCAGAGACAATCAAGCCAGGACTACCTCCAGGAGGCGACTCCTTCTACTAGATGAAGCACCACCGTCCAATGACGGCTTGACATTCCGTAGCTTGGTCCTTATGAGCATCCTCCACCCAATATGTTTACAGCCAAATAGAAACTCGAATGCATGGAGGGAAATGTCCCAGGCGGAAAGCAGGAGGAAGGTATTGGGTGCTCAACACCCTGTGCCTAGCCGCCTGTTTGGCCTCCCTATCGGCCCGTTGTTTCCAGGAACCAGACCCACATGGGAGAGAAACCCAAATTAGAACTCAATAAGGTGCTTCTGAACAGTAAACAAGTGAGGATCTTTGAATGGCAGAGACCAAAGGGTTTCTGGTTGATTGGTCAACAACGCCTGAGAGGGCTTCAAGAATTGGAAAAGATAGTATATTTACCCTCACAGGTGATGGTACTGATTCTGTTCACCGCCATGGACAATGCTATCAGTTCAGCCAAAAAACAAAAATAATAATAATAAAAATATAATAATAATAATAATAATAATAATAATAATAATAA
The DNA here is from genome assembly GCA_015478945.1 of Trachelipus rathkii. Lineage (NCBI taxonomy): Eukaryota > Metazoa > Arthropoda > Malacostraca > Isopoda > Trachelipodidae > Trachelipus > Trachelipus rathkii. The sequence goes on along the minus strand of JABUQX010057022.1, from coordinate 35,512 downwards.
TAATAATAATAATAATAATAATAATAATAATAATAATAATAATAATAATAATAATAATACAGCAAATGTTCAAACCTGAGATTCTTTTTCTTCTGAAACTTGTTCTAAATGCCAAAACTTCAATGGATCATCTTCTGCAAATTCTAAAAACTCATCCTCAGAAATGGTCTCACATTTGATATCCATTATAATCACAAAAAATCTATGAAAAAATGCACAATTTTTACTGATTTGAGAAAAAAATAATTAAATTTAAAAATTGTAAATTTAATCTTTAATATATGAGACTAAATACACTATTAATAATCTAAAATGTAAAAAAATGGATGTCATGGTATATATATATATATATTATTATTATTATTATTATTATTATTATTATTATTATTATTATATTATTATATATATATATATATATATATATATATATATATATATTATATATATGTTTTATCTATTTATATATATTATATTTATATATATATATCGTATATATATATATATATATATATATATATATATATATATATATATATATATATTATTATTATATATATACATATGCCATATATATATATAGTTATTATTATATACAACGTATATATATATATATAGTTAGTTATTATTATATATATATATATATAGTTATTATATATATATATATATATATATATATATATATATATATATATATATATATATATTATACACCGCAAAAATATACCTGTTTAGCCTTTCTACATATATAGTTATATATATATACATATATTATTACATATATATATATATATATATATTTGTTCGTATTATATATATATATATATATTATATTAAGTTATTATTATTACATATATACATATATATTATTACATATATATATACATATATAATATATATATATATATATTATTATTATATATATATATATATATATATATATATATATATATATAATTATATATATATATATATATTATATATATATATATATGTTATATTATATATATATATATATATATATATATATATATATATATATATATATATATATATATATATAGTTAATATATATATACATATTACTATTATTTTACATATATATATATATATAGGTAATACTGTAGATAGCGACCCACATTTAAGTTCAAAAAAATCTCTAAGTTCAAAAAATTTCTTAAGTCTCAGAAAAGCTGCTTTCGTTATTTTAAGAAAATTATGGCAAGTTTCCAAGTATAATTCCAGAAGCTTGCTACTAAAGAATTTTTCTTTAACTTAACTTACATCCCCGAGTCTGAACTTAGAAACTTTTTTTGAACTTAGAAAATTTTTATTCAAAATGTGTGGGGTCGTTGTTCACAGTATTACCATATATATATATATATATATATATATATATATATATATATATATATATATATATATATATATATATATTTTTTTAACTATATCTATATATATATATATATATATATATATATATAAAAAGTATATATATATATATATATATATATATATATATATATATATAGGTGCATAAGTTCTTGAACTAATTGACATATACAACACCTATCCCCCGGATACTCCCATTTCCATTATTAAACACATCCACACTCAGTTAACCCAAAGAACATTCTCTGTATACGAAATTAACAAATATTCCAGACATCAAATCAAAAAATATTCCCTCAGAGAATCTTATTTTGGACCATCAAACCAGAGTAATGCTGTCCCTTTTACCCTCTAGGCACCATCCCTCCTTCAGTAATATAACTATAAAATTCAAAATGCTCCCTCCTCCCCTCACTATTAAAGATGTCCCTCCCTGAAAACTGATAATACAGGACATTTCCTGTTAGATGATTCAGACTTAACAGACATTCGAAAGTTTTGATATTCTTTCTGATGGATCACTGGGTCCAGCCTGCTGTGGTGTCACAATATCTTGAGGATGCCCATTTCTCATAGGAAAGGAGTGGGGCTACCAAGTAAAAGAAAAGTGTGTGCATGCATGCGTGCATTTATGTATGCATGATTTTAATTTTCCTGGCATTCAATGGGATTCCTTGTCTAATATTTTCCATAGTAGTTGTATTTATAAATTGTGTACTAGACAATTTTTTTGAGCAAGATGATCCATGAACCTACAAGACATGATGCTCTGTTAGACTTTATAACTAATGATGAAAGCATGGTGGATAAGGTTGGAGTTGAGGAGAAATTAAGAATGTGACCATAATATAATTAGATTTAACATGAATGTGATATCTGGGCCCAAATTGCAAATTAATAAGGAAAAACCTTAGATTTACAAAATGGTGATTTTACCAAATTTTGAGACATGCTTATTATAATTGACTGGGATAGAGTTTAAAGACCAAAACTACTTTATCATGTGGGAATATTTTAAGTAAATTTTGATGAATATTCAGTATGTTTTAAAGATAAACCCATTAGGGTGGTGAAGAGAAAACCTGTTTAGTGGAATAGAGAATATCAACGAAAAGTGCTGATGTTTTAAAATATTAAAGGGTTGTAATAGGGAGGATGATTTAAAAAATTATAGGAAAAATAGAAATGAACTTAACCAGTCAATAAAAAAGGTAAAGAGAAAGGCAAAAATTATTTTAGCAAGGAATAGTAATATGGACCTGAAGAAATTTTTTAGCTTTTATAAATTTAAAAGTAAGAATAGGGCAATTGGTCCAATTAAAACTGATAAAAATTTTGTTCAGATAATTAGCTGGTCAACATTTATTTTGGGTCAATGCTTACAGAGGAAAGATTGGATGATAGTTTGGAGACTAATAGTTCTGGTACGCATATAATAAATGGACTTACAGAATTTGAATTTGAGGTAAAAGATATTAAATATTTACTGGACCATATTGACCCAAGTAAAGCTGCAGGTCCTGATAGTATATATCATATGGTAGAGTTCTGAAGGAGGGTAGCACCAACATTGAAAAGGCACTGTATTTGATTTTAAAGTTATCTATAACATTTGGTGAGGTA
>JABUQX010057022.1:0-27500 GCA_015478945.1 Trachelipus rathkii | reverse complement strand
GAGAGAGATTCAGTCATTAAATTTGAAACTGAAATTATCACTATGAATTTATACAAAAAACTAATTTTCCTGCTTTAGTTGTTCCCAACCTATTTAATGTTGCTGTGCACAAGTCCAAAAAGTTAAAAATCCCCTTTCAACATTAGCAGTTGATGAAGTTGCTAACAATATAAGTTTATTATTTTATATATGACCTTCTCATCTAATTTTTCTTTGAGATCTGTACCATGATGAAGGAGTCACTGCTGACAACAGAGACTCATCAAATAGGTAACTTTTTATGAAATGGAGGAGAATTTGCTCTTTAATTTTATTCCATAAATTCCACTGCTTTTGAATACTCATCCTCTGAAGTACTGTGGTTTGATATCTTGGGTTAAAATATACTCCATTAAGTGAGCTTCTGTTACTGCCTGATGATACCTCCTTTTTACTTTTGCTAAAACTTGTCTGTTGAGTGGTGAATTAAGCTGCTCTAGCTCCATATTCATATTTTTCCAAACATAAACATCATCACTTAGTTTACAGTCTGCCTTCTAGCTTGGTTGATGCTGTGGTCACACACCCACATATGAGTTTTATTATAAACTTTTGAAATGTGGCAGTAATGGGAAGAAAATGAATTCCCAAGGGCTCGAAACAAGAATCATGTTTTAAACATGTTAATTTACAAATATATATATATATATATATATATATATATATATATATATATATATCTGTGATATACATATCTTTACACAAAACTTTAATATAGTTATTATGTTATATATATGGTTATATATATTATAAGGTTATTAATATGAGAATAAATATACATATATATTATATAATTAATATATTTAAATAATTAATTAATTAATTAATTAATTAATTAATTAATTAATTAATTAAATGTTATTTTATGAAAAAGAAAACTGCTCAAAATTTCTAGAAGTAAAAAAAATTATCGTTGATTCGATACTGAGGATAAAACATCGATTTATCGATATATTGGTTGAAAAAATATCATCGATATTTTTCAATACTATCGAAAAATATCAATATCGATATATATCGGTCCTCTTTCGGCATCCCTATTTTCTATTTTCATTCCTTTTTTACGTTGTGCTCAGCTTTTTATTATGTAAACAACTTTTAGGCTTATTGTTTTCTAAATTAGAACTTCTTTGCTGCTTCTGTCGCTAGTATTTATTTTTCTATTATTGAAGATTTGCTGTATTGAATGATTAAGTGTTACGTCTAATCCCTTATTAAATTCATCTATAAATTTGTCAAGCTTCTTTGGACTTAACTTACCAGGGCACCCTGCTTTTCTATCAGGACATGGTTTCTTTATATATGATTCTAAGATTCCTGAAATCTCATCAAACTTACTACCTATAATTTTTTTAGTAACCTCTTCTTGTACTTTTATAAAATCAATATCTAATCCATGTGTCGATATTTTGTTATCCCTTGCAGCTTGTTCTACTACTTTCTCAAATCCCTTTGCAATATTCAATGCATAGCTTAATATTTCTGATTGAGATAAACCTTTATCCATTGAAGAAGTATATATTTGTCTTTTACTTTTCTTAGCTAGTAAAACATTTTCTAATAATATTGCTCCATTTACATCAATCTGTGAAAAATCTACTACTTTTAAGTTATTTTGGGTTGCAGAATTATAAGATTTGTTTTCACTGCTTGTTGTTAACAACCCACTTTTTGCTTTTACCCAACCAAATAAATTATTTATCCATGAAGATGGTCTTATACTACTACTACTTGCTGCTATCTCTGATTGATTACTAAAAATCATGGCAAAAGGTTTATGTGATAGGCAACTACGATGACGATTGTGATCTCCATGGTTATGACAATGTTTACGCTAGTAGGGTTTTCCTTTGAGTTTTTCTTTTAAATATTCCTCAACATCACTGTGTTCTTCATCTATAGCAATATCTAGTGGTGTTTTTCCATCTTCATCTTGAATGTTAATGTTAGCTTCTTTGCCTACAAGGCACTTTACTATATCTAAACGACCATTCCAAGAAGCCAAATGCAGTGGTGTTTGTCCATATACATCAGTAACATTAACATTAACACCTCTATTAAGAAGATGTTCCACCACATTTTATCTACCTATGCTAAAAGCAAGATGTAAAGGTCTATGATTATAGTTGTTTTCAGACAACATTAGCGCCTTGACTGATGAGGCTTTCAATTTCATTGAGGTCTCCACTTTCTTTTATAACAGTCAGTAATTTTTTATCTAAATCTGATTGCGCTTTCTTTAAAATCCTTACCATGTTTTCATACCCTATCTTATCAGTCAGCTCTATTGGTGTCTTACCACATATGTCTTTAGCATTAATATCAGTCCCATTGCCTGCAAGATATTTACCTAAATCTATAAACCCATTTACAACTTCTCTACTCAAGGACAATAAAACCATACCAACAACCTTGAGAACTGTATATAGAAGTGTTTTTTCTTTATTAAACTCCTCTATAATATCTTCTGAATTACAAGTAGAAGCTATACATTTTGCATTAGAAACTATTGCATCATTAAAAACAAACACCATTTCCCTCACTGGCTGATAAGTATTCCAGTTCTCTACTTTTACAAGGGTATTATTTTTATATGATAGCAATAAATTATAGTTAATAACTCTCGTATCAAAATCCAATATAGACATACCTTTCAAATCAACTAAACCAATGTAATTCTTATTAATAGTTTAATTATGATAAATTTGTAATCCTTGCTCGCCTGGTTGGTAATACCTGAAGGAACTAAAGTTATCAGCTCTTTCTCTAAATTTTCCTGGTTCTATAATTCTGTCGTTTAGCTCTATAGATAAATCCCAATTTTTATGAACAAAATAATAATAATCTGATATCGATAATGCCCCTTTATTTGACAATAGTAGCAAATCATTATTTAGTTTAAAAAAAAGTAGTTTGTCTGAATTAAATGTGAAACAATTATGATGATTTAAAAGGTCAGTACCATTAACGCTAAATCTTCTATCTATTTTCAAGCTATGAGAGCAATAGTCATGCTCTAATTTTCCATTCTGAAATCTATAATATTCTTTCCTGTCAAATGTAACTGTAACATCTTTATAATCAGAGAGCAGGGTTACAATTAGGCCATTTTTGTTAATATTTATTTCTCCTTCATTATTCTCTATAAACGGCATGTCATTTAATGTGCTATTTAATTGGCTGAAGTCTAATATACCATTTGCTTTAGCAATCGTAATATTAGCATTTCTTTCATCAAAAAGATAAAGGTGACTTATATTGCCTGGAGCTTCCCAATAAAAATTATGATGCTCTTAATCAGGAAAAAAAATATGATTGCTAGAACTACCTATAGTACTATGATAATTAGTACTTGATAATTGCTTTTGTGATATTAAAGTTTGAATTATTTATTTTTCGTAAATTACCTAACTCATCATCTAATATAACATTGCTACTCACACTCTTTGTTACTTGTAAACTTGTTACTATACCATTAGTATCTACTTTTGTTGGAGTTACAAATAAACCATCTGCTGTTTTTACTAACGTCTGTTTTTCCATGCTTATAAAATCTCCACTTTTATTGTAGATGTTTGTTATATTATTAGCATGAGTTATAATACCTAGCTATATCATTAAAATTTATCGGCAATAATACCAAAACTTTTCCGTAAATAGAATCACCAAAATAACCCCTTATTATAGTAAATTCTTTTTTTGCTGTTATTACATTTCTATCCTTACTATCTACATAACCTGCATAAGAAACTTCTATATGATCAGCTTTATTATTACCAATAATAGAATGTATAGTTATTCTCTAAATCTGTAAAATTACCTTACATTACAACTATATTATTTTGTTCAATAGAAGATCCACCTAAATTACATACAAAATTATCCTTTGCTATGTAGAAGAAATTTGCTCCTTGTTTATGAATATCACAATTGCTTAACTGATTTGTAAAATAATACCTATTCTGTACACTAGACCCTTGATTATCGATTTCATAACTATTAAGTAGTAGCTATATTGTTATTAGTCATATAGAATAACATCTTTACAGGCCCAGAAGAATTATTTGTTAAATGAAACTGCATTATGGCAATCATTCATATGTTTTTGTAGGAACCATCTTTCTATTGTTTTACTTAATTTCATATTATACTGCGATGCGCTACTGCATGATGCACTACTTGTTAGATTTGATAAGGTTTCTTTGCTTACAATTTGTACTGCTACCCAGTATTATCATCGTGTGGTCCACAAACAATATTATAGTTTCCAACAGTACTAGGAATTATCCTAGAATTGTGGGCAATACTACTAGTAAAATGATTATGTAATATTTGTTCTTGATTCAAAATCAATTTCTTTATTAACTACTTTTATTTTATGACACTTGTGACGTCTGCTCAAGGTCCAATCAAATTCGATAGGAAAAACTGCCTGCCTTTTGATTCAAGAGTTGGCAGCAGCATATTCTTCTTTTGTAATCAGTACAGAAGGCAGCAATATAGTTATCTTAGTATAGCCATCCTTATCAAACTTGTCAGTAATGTTTGATATATACAGTACTGTTTATATACCGAATCTCTTTTGCTTCTACATCGTTTTCTATATAGGCTAATTGGGTATTTTTTTTTACCAAGAAAGCAATCCCAATAAAAGTCATGCTTTTCCTGATCTTTAAGATTTATTTGCTCTTCTAATTTTTCTATCTCAAGCTCTGCTTCTACAAATAGTGATATAATAATAACAGCAACTGAAATAGCAGCACCAACTAGACCAGCAAATTCTCCTATTATCCCAGCTTCCGTTCCTACAGCTGATATTGTCTCAGTGATAATTGCAGGTACATCTGCAGCTATAAAGATAGAGTTAGTTGCAATGTTTAGGTCAGCAATCTTTATATCTACAGGATTTATTGCATTTTGCCTTGCTTTTATCAACTTCACTAACCCTAACAATGCTCCAAAATTGCCTACAGCATGTCCCACAACTGGAGCAAACCCCATTATCATCTGAGAATCAAACTTTGTTCCTAACTAACATTTTTCCAGAGATTTTTTCACCAATCTTTGGCATTATCCAGAGATTTAATGCATCGTAACCTAACCCCTTTATGTCTCCATTTGCTATGTGCTTGCCAACTAAAAATACTGTGAAAGCAAGACCTGCACCTTTTGCTACTTTTCCTATTTTTTCTGCTACTCCTGATCTTCTCAGGATATTTTTTATTTCTTCTTGATTTTCTTTCATCTTCACAACACCCCTAATCTCTGGGTCTATTGAATTTAGATCTACACTTTTAATTTTTGCAATGAATTCCTTTTTAGCATTTTGATCTATAATTTCACCTCTAGATTTTTGCTCAGAAACTTTGAAAAGCTGATCATAAAATTCGTTGTTGTTCATCATTCTTTCCCTTGCCTCATTGGCATCAAACAATTCTTTAATCAGCTCCTCTTTTCTCTCATCCTCTTCCATACTTTCTTCATCACAGGAATCTGTGCATGACATTCCTATATTTCTTTTTTTCTCCAACATGAACAGCCTGCTTAAATCTGAAGCTCAGGTAATTCTTGTTCCTCAGATGATTTGATTCTTTTTGCAGAAGAACCACCTTGCCCTGTACCTCTTTTGGGTATACTCAATATGACACCTTTAAAGCTTATTTCTTTCGTAAGACCAGGAGATTCCAAGGATCATTACTCAAATCATGCGATGAATGGTTGATTATCAGGTCAACAATTTCACTCTCAATGCTCATGCTTTTTCCGTCACTAGTAAAAACAAGAACCTGTCCTTCAATTTCCCTTCATCAGTAAAAGTCTTAAGATTTATTCTCTTCTTTTGAATTTGATCTTTGCCCTCAGATGATTTTTTCATAGCCCCTATTAGGCTTTTAGCATAGACATAACTCAAGTGCTATTAACTTACCTTCTTGATATTTACCATTACTATCTTTCCTTATACGTAATACTACTTGGTCTGCTTTCCCCATACTAGAATAGTTAGGCTCTGTAAATACTCTGATAACCTCCTTAGCTTCTTGCGCTGTAAACAAGCCTTGCAATACTGCCTGAAAGTCATTTTCTGCAATAATTAGCTCTCATAGAGGAGATAAAACTTTCTGCAAATCTACTTTTACTTGATTTTTTTCATTCTGTACATCTAAGTGCCCAATTTTCTCGAACTTGCCTTCATATCTGTCTTGAGAATTAGTAACTTTTCCTATTTCTATGCTCTGGTAAAAAGATTTAAATATTGTCTTTTCCTTCCACTTCAAATCCATCCCTTGCTTCTGTGTTCACTTTAACATTAACTTGTGTATTCTCATCAGAATCGATGCTTACTTAATCCATTAAATGGGATGCCCTTATCTACTTTAAAACCTTCACCTTCTTTTACATTTAAAACAAGGTGTTTATTACCTTGCATCTTGAATTAAAATGTACTTATTATCTTATTCATCTGAATTGGATCAGTATAAAGCTTCCTATTAGTATAAACTTCATTATTATCATATAAAAACGCATACTTCTCTGAACTACTATCAGCAAACAATTCACCCAAAATTAACCTACATAAATAATTAGTATTTTTACCACCATTTGATTCAACAATTGAGAAATAAAGGTGGTTGACCTTTTCTTTTGGTCTTTTTTTGTAAGTCCGTTTGTGAAAGTGTAGAGTCATTAAATAATTCTGCAAAATTCTTAGGTTTAATTATTGAGTCTGATATTTTTACCATAACACCATTATCACTTTTTGGATAATAATCAAAATTTACACCAACGATTACTCCTTTTTTAGCTATAGTCTTCATACTTGGTAGGTTCTTAAGATAACCAATGTCCTCTATTTGCTTTATTCCATCTTGAGCTGTACGTTTAGGTGCTGTACAATGTTTGAATTCAACCACAATAGGAAAAGCTTCTCAACTTTAATTTTTACCTTCATCCAAATGGGAAAGAAATATCATATCTGAATACCCTTTACCAGCTATGCGTTCAATGTTTAATATCAAGTGCATACCTATATTTAAAATTCATAGCTAACTCTCTGTAGCTATACCCATGGTGTGTGTCTTCTTTGTTACTCAGTGGTAAGTAATGCACAGTATCATGTTTATTTAATGGTGTTGACCTACGTATATATATACGGTATATCTCTGCAAGACCTCTAAAGATTTCTTTTACTCTTTTTACGATATTTGGTTCTTCTTTTTTGGTATTTGTATCTTTTGCACTTTTGACATCGTTATCAGAAAGTTTAATAAAAGCTACCTCAAAGTTCTCGCTCTCTACTTTTAGTACGGTAATTTATTTTACCAGCACCAATTACTTTTTCATGTAGGTATCTCTTCTACTTTTTAAAAAATTATTATTATTATTATTATTATTATTATTATTATTATTATTATTATTATTATTATTATTATCTCACTGTCGTTCATCTCTTTGTGGATTGTGTTGCCATCTCGACCTGACGTGCTAACTATCCTTCTTCAGCATCGCCTTCAGCACATCTTATCCGAATCATCTCATTTTCGTAGTGATCGTATTTTTACCTTCCTCTTGGAACTGAACATCTTGTATAAGATCTAACCATCTCAGCCTTGTTCCTCTTTTGTTCATGGGATTTTCCCTATCGTTAGTTTGCTAACACGATCTAGGCGCATTCTTGTGTTTGGACATCATTTATATTTCCCTCAAAAAAAAATTATTATTATTATATGATTATTATTATTATATTATATTATTTTATTATATCATTATTATTATTATTATTATTATTATTATTATTATTATTGTTCCTGGAAGTGAGTGGAGAGTGCCCTACCTATTATATGCTGATGATTTGGTTTTGTGTGGCAAATCTAAAGAGAGTTTTGAGAGATTGTAGAGATGATTTGGCAGGGTTTGTAAAAAGAGGGTTGAAAGTAAACAAAGATAAGAGTAAGTTTATGGCTCTAGTGAGGACAGTCCTCAGTTGAAGTTATGTAGTAGTGAAGCAGGCTGGAACAAGCTATGAGTTTAAAATATTATGTTGGATGAAAAGAACGGATGATTCAAGTGTAGTAGGAAAGTGTGAATGGCAGGAAAAGGTGGCTGTGCAATTAAATCCTGGTGATGTAAGGTACTAGTCATGAGTGCCACTAGGGTCTTACATTGAGCGTATGTTGTTACCTGTGTTAATGTTACAATAGTAAACTATGTCTGAAAAGAGTTATATAATCTAAAGACAATGTGTGTCAGATGGATCCAATCTTAGGGGTGTGTTAGGTGTGAGAAGAATTGATAAAATGAGTAATGAAATGTATTAGAGAGTTGGGGTGTGAAGAAAGGATAAATGAGAGAATAAATGAAAGTATGTTAGATGGTTTGGTCATGTGAAAAATTGATGATAGTTGGTTGGTTAGCGGATGTATAGTGGGAAGTGTGTGGGAATCAACTGGCTAGGAGACAAGAAAAAAGTGGATTGAGTCAGTAAAGTGGATTAAGCCTGGAGGAGAAATGTGAGTTTGGCAGAGGCGAGAAGAAAGATGCATAATAGGAGTGAATGGTGGGGTTTTATGAGGGAGTATGGTTGTGGCCCACCTAGGCCAAGGGATGAACCCCATATTGATGAGATGCCATAGGGACATTCCATGTGAGATTAACCAGTGTCGATAACCATCCAGTCTTGAATTTGCTGAAATTTTTCTTACCATATGTTCAACACCAACTGTTCTCAGATGGTGGTCATTTTTCGGTGGGCCATGGTGTCCATGGGCCCTATATCAGAAACTTTTGAAGTAAACCCCACAATATTATATATTGTTGGATTCGTCTTGAAAAGTTCTTTCATATAGTTTAAATTTCTAATTTCTAAAGTAATTCTACAAAAAGTTTTTTTAAAAAAATATTTTTCTTTAGCCCCAGTAAAATCAATTTACAAAAAAAAATTCTCATTTGCAATTTAAACCATCTATCTACAAATTCCAAAAATAAATTCAATGTGCACTCTATTGGATCATTCTCAAAAACGAATGAAAAAATTCGGTTTTTCAGTTATTCTTCAAATTCTACTTTTTGACATGTAAAACGTGTACCGTATATATAAATATTGGTTTTAAAATATTTTTGTTGCTTAATAGTGATTTTAACACATTTATCTAATTTAAATGTTTTTTTTCAGAGGTACATTTTTAAGAATTAATTACTTAAAGTTACTTAACTGCAATTTAATAAATTTGAACTAATAGTAAGGATAAAAAAAAATGTTGAATTATGGGTCATGTGGAATGTTCAGACCCACTGAAAAGACATGAAAAAAAGTAGTATGTAAAACCCAAAAGTGTAAGATATAAGAAAAATTTCAAAATGTTAAAGTTAGGAACAAAGTTTGATTCTCAGATGATAATGGGGTTGCTCCAGTTGTGGGACATGCTATAGGTAATTTTGAAGCATTTTTAAGTTTAGCGTAGTCGATAAAAGCAAGGCAAAATGCAATAAATCCTGTAGATATAAAGATTTCTGACATAAACATTGCAACTAACTTTATAGCTGCAGATGTACCTGCAATTATCAGTGAGACAATATCAGCTGTAGGAACGGAAGCTGGGATAATAGGAGAATTTGCTGGTCTAGTTGGTGCTGCTATTTCAGTTGCTGTTATTATTATTATATCACTATTTGTAGAAGCAGAGCTTGAGATAGAAAAATTTGAAGAGCAATAAATAGTAAAATGAGGAAAGGAAATGACTTTTAGTGAGATTGCTTTCTTGGTAAAAAAAAAAAAAAAAAACTAATTATATAGAGAACGATGTAGAAACAAAAGAGATACAGTATATAAACAGGACCTTATATACCGTTGAACAGGGTAAATTCATATAAAGGGGCAAATAAAAAAAAAAAAAACTTTTTTGTTTACTTAAAAACTATAGTTTTCTTTAAAAAATTTCAAGAACTATTTTTTATTAGAATGTAAGTGTTCTATTAATCTGTAAATTTTTTTTTTTTTAAAAAAACATTAATAATATAACAGAAGAAATTTTTTTTCCATTTAAAATTTTTTTAAACAAGATTTTTAAGTTACAAGGTTTGTAACTTTAGTTTAGTTATTTTAAAGCCCATTTCCTAAGGTTTGTATATATACATATAGAGTTTAATAATATGTTTTATTACAGAGTCACAGCCACATGGCAATTCCAAAATTTTCGTCTAAATTTAAAAAAATCTTATCTTCCTCTTATCCACATGTCAGATGGTCCACAACTACAAGAGGAAGCTGCCAGATGTAGCCTACGCTGAAAAGGATTTTGCTCAGGCAATAAATGATGTGCAGGAAGGAATGAAAATGAAAGATGCAGCTGCCAAACACAAAATTCCTTATGGGACGTTATATGATAGGTTAAATAGCCGTAGAGTCTGGTGAAGTGGGCCATGGTGTGGAATGGAAAACTTTTGAATTTTGCTAAATATCTCGGCTTGTACTCTATATTTTTTAAATATGATTGCAGTGTTAGATAGGCAACTTTATGCTCTATAAAAGGTTTTAATAGGATTTTTCATTTTTATTTATGCTTACTTTTTTTTTTTTTCAAAAGGGCAAAAATTTTTACGCTTAAAAATTAGCCTTAACGAACTTCTGATTTTCTCAAAAACTGTAAGTCATAGAGGAATTATTTTGGTATGTTAAAAAGCTGCATTAATAGAGATTATAAACACCAAATATCAAGTGGCCAAAATAAATACTTAATTAGCAATTAATTATTAATTCACCATGGGTAAAATGGACCACTTGTCAAAAATAAACATGAATTTTTTTTTTTCATATTATATTATATATATATATATTATATATATATATTATATTATATATATATATATTATATATATATATATATATATATATATATATATATATATATATATAATATATATATATATATATATATATATATATATATATATATATATATATATATATATATATATATATATATATATATATATTATATATATTGTGAGTGCACCGATACCATGGTATCGGTATCGGTATCGGTGGTATCGGTCAATTTTTGAGGTATCGGTATCGGTATCGGGAATTTTGATAGGAGTAGTATCGGTATCGGTATCGTATCGTAAAATTTTGCCGATACCCTTACCGATACCACACATTTGCCGTCTTTTAAATGATTCGATATATATATTATAATATATTATATATATTATATATATATAATATATATAATATAATATATAAAGATATATTATTATATATAGAGATTATATATATAATATATATATTATATAAGTATATATATATATAATATATATATATATATATATATATATTATAATATATAATAAAATATATATATATAATATTATATATATATTATATATAATATATATATATCACTACCATGTCCCGCATTGATGCAGAGTGGTGGTGGTAGTTGAAAGGTTTTGAACTTATCAACACACTCACGAAAGCAAGATTTGATAGAAGGGGTTTTTCAGCCCTGCTATCAGACAAAGAATTTAAAAAATTTCTTCCAATGACTTGATGACTTTGAAAAACGAGCTTTAACCTTTCTAGAAATTAAAGTTGCGTAATTTTCTTCTTCTTTTTTAATTTTCTTTAATATATATATATAATATAATATTAATATATATTATATATATATAGTATAATATATATATATATATAATATATATATATATATATATATATATATTATATTATATATTATTATTATATATATATAATATATATATATAATATATATATATATATATATATATATATATCGCTATTTCGTCTGATAATTCCGTATCTATCTGCACCATTGTATGTATAATATATTCGTTTTCGTTTTTTGCATTTGTTTGCTTACGAACCTAATAAATGTCGAATTTGCGTTCGTTTTTGGTAAACTTAGCGCAAAATCACAAAGAAATGCTTACCAACCGTAAGGAATTTCATTAATTCTATAAAGTTGCTTTTCCTGTGATTGGCTAAATTTACCACGTTCTTACGAAAATGTGCAAACAAAAAGATGACGCCGTGGTAGGCCTGCCACCCGTCATTTTTTGAAGTGATGAATATTTCATTCAATTAAATCAGCTTTAATGCTAATTTCTTCCAAATCGATAAACTCCATTCACAATAGTTGATAATTTTTTGGCAATATAAACCATTTTTTAATTATTTCTGTTTATCCGAAATCGACGGGCTCCAATCACAGCATATAATTCCAATTGCTTGCAAAACCTCATAAGAAATCGTGTTCGTTCTTGCACGAAATTCAGGCAATTAGTTCAGGCAATCAGGAATGGCAAAGAAATCCTATGGATGGTAAGTTAGGTTTAAGTGTTTTTATATATTAAAGATTCCAAATTTTTAAGTTCTTTATCTGTAGAAGCATTTTGAAAAAATGGAGAATTTTTGAAAAGATATAGGATTTGAGGTCAGTGATCTCTGAAAGCTAAATTCTCTGTGAGAGATGGAGAGATTAGTTCGAAAGAAAATGTCCATGTGTTTGAAGCCTCGCATCTTTAGTTATTGGAAAGTTTGACCTACATAGTAGATGTTACAGTCGACACATTTATTTTGTAAACGATATGTGACCTCAAGTTCATGGAGATGCTTTCTTTAATCTTAAAGAAACTGCCAATTGAGTTGTGGTTCATAAAAGATTAAGAAACTTGCATTGTGAAAGTTTTTTGTTTAAAAATGTTTTAATCTTAAAGGGAAGAACAGGAAAGGGGTCCAATGAAGGGAAGCTGAGCATTAATACAGGAAGTTTAGGAATATAATGCTTATAGTTTAGGCGATTAAGTGTTATTGGAAACGATAAACAAGTTTATCAAAATGTTAGAGGGATAAAGGGCTAAAAGCAAGAAAATTTACGGAGAAAGGCGATTCTTCATGAAAACTTGCAAAAGAACAAATAACAAAGGCTTGTGTATGCGGAACCTTAGACCCGCAATTTTATGATTTAAAGGAGATAGAAATAAAAAAATTTGTCCCAAATGTATTAGTGGATTGCGATAAATAAATTACAAGCCCACAAATACTTACTTATTTACTAATTTCTTTAGTTATATTTCCTAATCGTAATTGTAATAATCGAAGCGTTTACGATAGAATGAATTTTAGTATTTCCTTTGCTTTTAATTGACCGTTTCGTTTTTGTCATTTGTGCTTACGCTCGATAAGAAATGCTCACCCAGTTTAGCACGAACTTCCAGTTTAAAAGACCGGGATTTCGTGCTAGGCTTACTTTGTTTTTTAACATTTGGAATCAGCTATTGTGATAGATTACGTGGTTTGGAATAAGCAGAAATAAAAAAAATAAATGATTATTATTATAGATAATTGATCAACTATTTTGATGGAGTTTATCCATTTGAAAGAAATAGATTTAAAGCTGATTATATTGAATGAAATTCATCAATTCAGACGGCTAACACGCCGCTATCTTGTTTGTTTACATTTTTTCGTAAGACGTGCTTAAATTCTCAGCTAGGCACGCGGAATTAGCAACCTTTACAGAATGAGGAATTCCTACGTTTGGAAAGCATGTCTTTACAATTTTTCGGTAAGTTGACAAAAACGAACGCCAAAACTCTAGCATTCTCACGTTTCGTTTAAGCCCAGATATAAAACAAAAAACGCTTAGTATATATACATATATTATATATTATATATATTATATTAATATATATAATATATATTATATATATATGTATATATATATATATATAATATACATATATCATAAAACTCCGTAGTACTGGTGTTGATGTACTTAGTATGTGTTAACATTATAAAACGAAAATCTTTAGAATATTGAATTGATGTAAAGGTTTAATTTTTTGTTAAAATGTCAAACGAAAACCTTCATAGTATATGAAAGTTTATGTAAAAGTGAAAAATGAAAACTTTCAGAATAATCGCTATTAAATAATGCTAATTTTCATCCATAAAAAAGGTGACGTTGTGCTCAAATCGATAGCAGAAGATTGAGCGTGAGAATCAGCCTATAAATTGTTGTTAAATTGTTGCCTTTTGAATCTCTAAGTTTTATCGACCTTTCCATTAGCATTAATTAACAAGATGGAATAAAGTTTATTATTTTAAAGTTTATTTTAACATTATATATATTATATATATATATATATATATAAATATATTATATATATATAAATATATATATATATATATTATAATATATATACTATATAATAATAAGAGAAGAGAGAGAGAGAGAGAGAGAAGCCCGAGTAGTAAAAAGTTACTGAGTCGCCGTATATATATATAATTTTAACACTATTTATTTGAATAAATTGATGAATTTCTTAATGCCGAGCAACACATCTTTCCGAGCTACGCCTGGGCACCACCGCAGTGTAGAGAACAGTATGATTTCGTTAACCATTGCTGCAATATATATATATATTATATATATATATTATAATATATTATATTATATATATATATATATTATTATATATAGATATATATTATATATATATTATTATATATATATATAAATATATATAAATTATATTTATATATATATATATAATATATTATAATATATATATATATATTATATAATATATATATATATATTAGTGATGCTTTCAGATGTCACTTTTTTTCGGCATCCGCGATTGATGCGAATGTTATTTTAACATTCGCGGATGCGATGTCTAATAATATATATATAATATATATATATATTATATATATATATTAATTATATATATATTATATAATATATATATATATATATATTATATATTATATATATATATATATATATATATATATATATATATATATATATATATACAGTATACCTAATATATTTCGATTTTAGCCACAATCTATTAATATAATGTTACCAGGGTGCGAGACGGGACCCAACCCAAATGCACCCCACCAGCCTCTTTCCTCATACTCCGACCTTAATGAAAGAATTTACAAAGGATTATATATCAATAGTATTAAATGTAAAATATAGAAGAGACGTCTGATGAGGTTCAATTTTACACCTTTTCTTCTGAGAGTTTGTTTCTCTTTCCATCATATATTAGTCCAGCATTGCTTAATACTCTCTCACTTTGAACACTAGTGGAGGACAGGCAAATATTTCCTTTGCAAGTTTACTTTAAGCGTGGGTAAACATTTTGCTTAACCAATTGATAAACCGATAGTATCTAGTCGTTTTTCTTGGTGAGAGTTTTCAATCTTTTGCGCTGCATCTTTTGTAGAAGATGTTTGTTCTGTAGATTTCGTTTATTTCCTGTTAATGAGCGTGCGAATAATGACTATTCTGGATGAAGTTTTTCAACTCAACACAAGTGACGATTTTACTTGCTCAATATTGTTACAAAAAAAATCTGCCTTTTAAAGGGGATCTAAGTTAAGTTGCAATAGTATGAAGTCATTTTAATTTCCACAGAACCTAAAGCGTAATTTTAGCTCTAGTTTTTATTACATTACATTCTTTTTAAACCGTCATCATTCATTTTTGAAGATGGTTCAAATTCTTCCTTAGCGTTGAATTAATGGTATTACATCGGAACAGAAGCTGTAGAGGCCTAGGTTTACGGCATCAATAATCCATCTGATCTGTTGACTCCAATATTTCGAGTATCATTTTGATTCATGAGTCACATACACAGTTGAGTCGAGCCCATGTCTCTCATTTAAATTTGCATTTAGATTCATTTTTTTTTATTTATCTTATAAAATTCTTTACAAATCTCGACAAAATACCGCGCAACATCCGCAGAAAAGAGGATGCGGATCTTTAAAATGTGCGGATGCGGATGTTACCTGCATCCACTAATATATATATAATATATATATATATATTAATATATATATATATTATATAGATATATATATTATATATATAATATATATATATATATATATATATATATATTAGGCCATATAAGAAAAAAGTATCGTATCGTATCGGGTATCGGCAAAAAATTTTGGTATCGTATCGGTATCGTTATCGGCAATGAAAAAATAGCGATTACTTGTATCGGTATCAGGTATCGCTAATTTTGGTATCGGTGCAACACTAATAATTATATATATAATATATATATTATATATATATAATATAAATATAATATATTATATATATATATATATATATACTATATATTATATATAATATATATATGGTATATGATAGACTAATAAATGTAAAAAAAAAGGAAAAGGAAGGACAACAGAGCTATTAAAAATAGAGGAAGAAACGATTGCACAGCATCTGACTGTGCTGGCAGATTGGGGTGCAGCTTGGAGCTCAATGGACCTGTGTAACTTTATATGTCACTTTTTAAATAAAAAAGGGATAGTGGTGCCACAGTTTAAAAATAACCATCCTGGCAAAGAATGGATGTCCAATTTTCTGAAAAGGAATAGTAGCATACTGACTAAAAGAAAATGCCAAAATATTTCAAGGCCCAGAGCAGGGATAAATGAGGAAACAGTATGTACTGTATATATTTCGATACTCTTTATCAAAGTACTGTATACAGGGTGTTCATCCAAGGAACATTGTAAATTACGATGAAACTTGTCTTGTTGATGATCCAGGCTCTACTCTTCTTATTTTTAGAAGAGGTGAAATAAGAATGAAAATAACCATGAATTCTTCTAAAGTATCAACATCAATGATGTTTGCTTCAACAGCAGAGATGATAATGCTTGATACCTATGTTGTATACAAAGGTGAAAGATTAATTGATGATTGGATTATTGGTGGGCCAGTCAACTGCCATTATAACAAGAGCAAAAGTGGGTGGTTTGATGGCAACATTTTCCATAACTGGATTACAACCGTTATCATACCCTATTTTAGATGGCGAGGTAGGGAAGAAGCAAAAGTGATTATTGGTGATAATCTACCAAGTTACATGTCTTTAGACATTGTGAAATTATGCCAGGAAAATAGCAGTCAGATGGTTTTCCGTCCACCAAATTCAACCAACCTCCTTCAGCCTCCTAATGTGTCAGTATTCCGCCCAATGAAAATTATCTGGAGGAAAGTGTTAACAGAGTTTAAACAAGAGGAGGGCATGGATTACAGAGTATTGCCCAGGTACTGTTTCCCAAAGCTTTTGTTAGATCTCTTGGAAAAGATAGAGGATGATTTTCCCAGGTGGGCAAAAGTGAATTTTCTGCATGTGGGATCTATCCCTATAATATGGAAAATATAATTCAGAAGGTCACAAAATCATCCCCAAGAAAGCTTATGACTAAGGAGTGTGTCAGTCCAGAGGTTGTGAAATTTCTGCAAGCCAAAACACAGGCTATTCAAAGAAAAAGGAAAAGAGGAAGAAGGCTTCCATTTCATGATGAGGGCAGTTTGGTTACTATGCAAGATGTTATTAATCAAAGAACTAGAGAGAGTGATACAGATTAAGAAGTGGATGCAGAGGTGAGAGAAGAAACAGAAGTTGAAGAAGTGAGAGGCATGGAAGAATGTGAAGAGAGGATTCTGGAAGATGAAGCGGAGGGTAATATAGAATTAGAGATAGGAAAATTTGTGCTTGTGTCCTTTAAGGAAAAAGGAGGTGAAATGGACTACCATTATGTTGGCTGAGTCCTTTATAACAAAGAAAAGGAAAGGAAAGTTACCATTAGCTTCTTGAGAAAAGTAGAGAGCTCTAAATGCCAAATTAATCATATTGCATTTAAAGAACCTGTAACTCCTGACATCATGGATGTGGATTCGAACCAAATAAAAAAAAAAAACAACTTAAAGATGTTGTCAGAGGTGTTTATTGTTTTTTTAATATGTTAAACATGTAATATTTCACTAATTTTAGGTTTATATACATTTTCATGCATTTTTTTTATAAAGTTTTTGGAATTGCCCCACCCCAAATTTTTGTGACTCGCAAATATTTTTTTTTTTTTTAATATTTTTATTTTTATATCACTATTTGTAGAAGCAGAGCTTGAGATAGAAAAATTAGAAGAGCACATAAATCTTAAAGATCAGGAAAAGCATGACTTTTATTGAGATTGCTTTCTTGGTAAAAAAAATACCCAATTAGCCTATATAGAAAACGATGTAGAAGCAAAAGAGATTCAGTATATAAACAGTACTGAATATATATCAAACATTACTGACAAGTTTGATAAGGATGGCTATACTAAGATAACTATATTGTTGCCTTCTGTACTGATTACAAAAGAAGAATACGCTGCTGCCAACTCTTGAATCAAAAGGCAGGCAGTTTTTCCTTTTGAATTTGATTTGACCTTGAGCAAACGTCACAAGTGTCATGTTAAAACTAAAGTAGTTAATAAAGAATTTGATTTTGAATCAAGAACAAATATTACATACTCATTTTACTAGTAGTATTGCCCACAATTCTAGGATAATTACTAGTACTGTTGGAAACTATAATATTGTTTGTGGATCACACAATGATAATATAGCAGTACAAATTGTAAGCAAAGAAACCTTATCAAATCTAACAAGTAGTGCATCATGCAGTAGCGCATCGCAGTATAATATGAAATTAAGTAAAACAATAGAAAGATGGTTCCTACAAAAACATATGAATGATTGCCATAATGCAGTTTCATATAACAAATAATTCTTCTGGGCCTGTAAAGATGTTATTCTATATGTCTAATAACAATGCTTTTATAAATGTGACTTCTAATTATACCATTGATGTTATTTTTAATGGTAAGAATATACTACTTAATAGTTATGAAATCGATAATCAAGGGTCTAGTGTACAGAATAGGTATTATTTTACAAATCAGTTAAGCAATTGTGATATTCATAAACAAGGAGCAAATTTCTTCTACATAGCAAAGGATAATTTTGTATGTAATTTAGGTGGATCTTCTATTGGACAAAATAATATAGTTGTAATGCAAGGTAATTTTACAGATTTAGAGAATATACATTCTATTATTGGCAATAATAAAGCTAATCATATAGAAGTTTCTTATGCAGGTTATGTAGATGGTAAGGATAGAAATGTAATAACAGCAAAAAAAGAATTTACTATAATAAGGGGTTATTTTGGTGATTCTATTTACGGAAAAGGTTTGGTATTATTGCCGATAAATTTTAATGATATAGGTAATATAACTCATGCTAATAATATAACAAACATCTACAATAAAAGTGGAGATTTTATAAGCGTGGAAAAACATACGTTAGTAATAACAGCAGATGGTTTATTTGTAACTCCAACAAAAGTAGATACTAATGGTATAGTAACAAGTTTACAAGTAACAAAGAGTGTGGGTAGCAATGTTATATTAGATGATGAGCTAGATAATTTACGAAAAATAGACAATTCAAACTTTAATATCACAAAGCAATTATCAAGCACTAATTATCATAGTACTATAGGTAGTTCTAGCAATCATATTTTTTATCCTGATAAAGAGCATCATAATTTTTATTGGGAAGCTCCAAGCAATATAAGTCACCTTTATCTTTTTGATGAAAGAAATGCTAATATTACGATTGCTAAAGCAAATGGTATATTAGACTTCAGCGAATTAAATAGCACATTAAATGACATGCCATTTATAAGAATAATGAAGGAGAAATAAATATTAACAAAAATGGCCCAAATGTAACCCTGCTCTCAGATTATTAAGATGTTACACTTACATTT
Source organism: Trachelipus rathkii (assembly GCA_015478945.1). Taxonomy (NCBI): domain Eukaryota; kingdom Metazoa; phylum Arthropoda; class Malacostraca; order Isopoda; family Trachelipodidae; genus Trachelipus; species Trachelipus rathkii. The sequence goes on along the minus strand of JABUQX010057022.1, from coordinate 7,787 downwards.
GACAGGAAAAAATATTATAAATTTCAGAATGGAAAATTAGAGCATGACTATTGCTCTCATAGCTTGAAAATAGATAGAAGATTTAGCGTTAATGGTACTGACCTTTTAAATCATCATAATTGTTTCACATTTAATTCAGACAAAGTACTTTTTTTAAAACTAAATAATGATTTTCTACTATTGTCAAATAAAGGGTCATTATCGATATCAGATTATTATTATTTTGTTCATAAAAATTGGGATTTATCTATAGAGCTAAACGACAGAATTATAGAACCAGGAAAATTTAGAGAAAGAGCTGATAACTTTAGTTCCTTCAGGTATTACCAACCAGGTGAGCAAGGATTACAAATTTATCATAATTAAACTATTAATAAGAATTACATTGGTTTAGTTGATTTGAAAGGTAAGTCTATATTGGATTTTGATACGAGAGTTATTAACTATAATTTATTGCTATCATATAAAAATAATACCCTTGTAAAAGTAGAGAACTGGAATACTTATCAGCCAGTGAGGGAAATGGTGTTTGTTTTTAATGATGCAATAGTTTCTAATGCAAAATGTATAGCTTCTACTTGTAATTCAGAAGATATTATAGAGGAGTTTAATAAAGAAAAAACAGTTCTATATACAGTTCTCAAGGTTGTTGGTATGGTTTTATTGTCCTTGAGCAGAGAACTTGTAAATGGGTTTATAGATTTAGGTAAATATCTTGCAGGCAATGTGACTGATATTAATGCTAAAGATATATGTGGTAAGACACCAATATAGCTGGCTGATAAGATAGGGTATGAAAACATGGTAAGGATTTTAAAGAAAACGCAATCAGATTTAGATAAAAAATTACTGACTTATAAAAGAAAGTGGAGACCTCAATGAAATTGAAAGCCTCATCAGTCAAGGCGCTAATGTCTGAAAACAACTATAATCATAGACCTTTACATCTTGCTTTTAGCATAGGTAGATAAAATGTGGTGGAACTTCTTCTTAATAGTGCTAATGTTGATGTTACTGACGTATATGGCCAAACACCACTGCTTTTGGCTTCTTGGAATGGTCGTTTAGATATAGTAAAGTGCCTTGTAGGCAAAGAAGTTAACATTAACATTCAAGATAAAGATGGAAAAACACCACTAGATATTGCTATAGATGAAGAACACAGTGATGTTGAGGAATATTTAAAAGAAAAACTCAAAGAGAGAAAGGCCTACACAACGTAAACGTCGTCATTACCATGGAGATCACAATCGTCATCGTAGTTACTTATCACATAAACCTTTTGCCATGATTTTTAGTAATCAATCAGAGATAGCAGCAAGTAGTAGTAGTACAAGACCATCTTCATGGATAAATAATTTATTTGGTTGGGTAAAAGCAAAAAGTGGGTTGTTAACAACAAGCAGTGAAAACAAATCTTATAATTCTGCAACCCAAAATAACTTAAAAGTAGTAGATTTTTCACAGATTGATGTAAATGGAGCAATATTATTAGCAAATGTTTTACTAGCTAAGAAAAGTAAAAGACAATTATATATTTCTTCATTGGATAAAGGTTTATCTCAATCAGAAATATTAAGCTATGCATTGAATATTGCAAAGGGATTTGAGAAAGTAGTAGAACAAGCTGCAAGGGATAACAAAATATCCATACATGGATTAAATATTGATTTTATAAAAGTACAAGAAGAGGTTACTAAAAAAATTATAGGTAGTAAGTTTGATGAGATTTCAGGAATCTTAGAATCATATATAAAGAAACCATGTCCTGATAGAAAAGCAGGGTGTCCTGGTAAGTTAAGTTCGAAGAAGCTTGACAAATTTATAGATGAATTTAATAAGGGATTAAACGTAACACTAAATCATTCAATACAGCAAATCTTGTATAATAGTAAAAATAATGATAATGACAAAATCAGCAAAGAAGTTTTAAATTTACATTTAGAAGTTCTAAATTTACATTTAAAAAACAAAGCCTAAAAGTTGTTTAAATAATAATTCTGCTCGGCACAACTTCAACTCAAGTTAGGAATGTAATGCAATGGTAAAATGTATGATTACTCAAGTTAGAACTAATTAATATAATGAAAATTAAACTCATATACAACTTAGGTGACAATTAGAGATGTAAGTGAAAAAAATGTCTGCTTTTTATTTTTTTAAAAAAAAAATGAGTTTTTTATTAAAAAATATGATAAAAAAACTATTGATTTTCCTGTTTTTTTTTTTTAATATATATATTTTCTTACTTAAATGTTAGTTTTTTTTATTTTATCAAATTTCTTAACTAATAAAGAATTGTAAACAGTTTTTTACCTATATGATTGTACTGTAAAAATAAGCACATTAGAAATAAGCATGAATAAATAAAAATAAAAAAAATATGCCAAGTTTATTCAACATTACACTACTTACTTTGCCAAGCATAAAAACTGAAGAATGTACATGAAATGAATATGATCATATGAGAAGTGAGTCATATGACTATAATGTATATTTACTTAAACAAATAAAGAAAATAATATTCAGTACCATAAGTTAGTAACTAGTATGATAAGGCCTATCTAAAGTTACTAAATTTTTAAAGAACCATCAAGGGCCTCATTAAATTCCTGTTCTACTGCTTCTGCATTTGAATCCTCAGACCTGTTTAAAATCATGGCCTCTACTGATAAATCTGATTCCTCATCCTCATATGCTATATTTGAGGAAGAGGAAGAGGTGTCAGACTCTGACTCAAAGCTATGGACAGATGTGTCTTTAGATTTGGTTTTATCAGACTTCAATGTCCTTACAGAGAAACCTGAGCTACCTGACTTAGAACTCTGGCTGATAGTGTATGTGGTTTCAGGGTGATGAATTTGATGACTAGTTTGACCACTACTAACTTCTACATTAATTTGAGAACAGTTACCAGAAGGCTCTGGCTTCTCTGTCTTGTCAATTTCAGGTTATGACTTACAAATAATAGTTTTTCTGCATGTTCATTTGTGAGCCTGTTTTGTTTTTTTGAATGGATATTTGCATGTGCTGAGAAACTTCTCTCACATGCAGCTGAAGTGGCAGGAAGGTCTAGAATTCAGGAGGCTACTTTTGATATCTTGCAATGCTTGCATAAACCAATCCATCATGCTGTAGACGAAACATTGTTGGAAAGTGAAGCCCAAAGATATTCCATACTGAAGAAGTCACTTTGACTGAAAAATTTGCCAATTCTGCCATTACCTTCTTATTCATTACATCTAGCATTTCCATATAGCAAATTATTTATATATATATATATATATATATATATATATATATATATATATATATATATATATATATATATATATATATATATATATATATATATATATATATAATATATATATATATATATATATATATAAATAATAATTATATATATATAGTGTATAATATCTAAATATATATTTAAATGTTTCATATACCGGTATTATATATATATATATATATATATATATATATATATATATATATATATATATATATATATATATATATATATATATATATATATATATATATATATAATATTCTCACAATAACATTCTATTTTTATTGCAAAGTGAGCAGGTGGCTTAAACATTATGAATGTAAAATTCCTTGCGCGGTGATAGCATAGCATAGTTTTATGAAACCAAATATGTGAAAGACTTCCATGAAATAGGTTTAGGCAGCTGGGGAACCTCTGCCTGATTTTCCATAGGTTTCATAAAACAGCATAGTATGGGCCTAGTACATATGTGTATGTTTTAGAATTACAACTGCTATTCTATTATATGTATATGTGACTAGTTGCATACAAAATTCATACTAGTGAGTTGTGTCCCAAATGATGCCTTAAAACATCATTTGAGGTACAGACACTAGTATGAAAATCTTCAATGTCGTAGTATCTGATATGACAATGAATATTTACAAATATTCATTGTTATATTCCAGATATTACTAATGTGGCATTTCACACACATGCCCACATGATATTGATTGGCATTTTTCTGAGGACATAGTGCTCAGAAGAATGTGGATCATATCAATGTGAATCACTGCACCATAATATGCTGCATTCTCATGGATATTAATTTATTCATGGGAATGCTCACATTTTATGGATACCATTAAACTGTACCATAATCAGGGTTGGGGATTTTTTGGATTTTTTGAGAAAAAAATCAACATTTTGGGATTTTTTGGATTTTTTGAAATCGTGACGTCAAGCGAAATATAATTTGTAACCAAACTTTTTTTTAAAGTTCGATTAAGTAATTATTTTTAACCCTAGGCACTATATCAGAGTTCAATAATCTTAAATGGGTTCAAAATCTTACAATGAAAGCAATGAAACAGAAACACTAAAGAGTTTTATTTGTAATAATGATCAATATATTACAAATATTACATCAGAAATAAAAGAAACATGTTTGAAACATGACCTTTTGTTGACATTTTTAAAGTGTAGAAATTTGAAACAGAGTAGCCTTGCTATGATATTATAATTCTAATTTTTTATTTCTATTGAAATTAAATCACTTAAATATCCAAAAAAATTAAAATATATATATAAAAAAGCAAAAAATCAAAACAAGCAAAAAATCATGATTTTTTTGAGCAAAAAATCAAGTGAAAAAATCAGTTGAAAAAATCAATTGATTTTTTCCGTGCCATCCCTGACCATGATATGCTGTATTCTCATAAATATCGAATTATTCATGAGAAGGCTCACATATTATGTGTACCACAAAAATGCATCACATTTTATTGTATAACCCCAAGCTAATTAGTATTTTGTCACATTGCAGCTTGGGCTTCTTTTTTCATCTTCTTGCTTCGTGTTTTCTATCATCATGTTCAAGTTCCTATTCCTGTTATAGTGGATGAATAAACTTCATTTTTGTACGAAAAGAGTATCCCTCAACCAATCAACTTCAAAGTGGTACCTGTACTATCACCATTCCTCAACAACAAAATGGTGTCCTCATTCTTCGCAACTATAATATAATTTTCTCTTTATTTATAGAAGTACATAATAATTTTTTTTTTTTTTTTTTTTTTTTTTTTTTTTTTTTTTTTTTTTTTTTTTTTTTTTTATTTATAAAATTTCTGAAATTGTTGAATTACTTTTGTCCCAATGCTCTCATACCCTTAATTACTCACGTGTTTACGTTTGGTCCACCTTTTGTTGCACTACCGAAGAGATGTTTATGACACCGGAAGAAGAAGAATTCAAGAGTGCAAATATCGCATTCTTATTGGCTGTTCATTTCGTCACTTTTAACGTAAAACTCATTTTTTCTTATTTTTTAATATAAATATTTCATTGTTTTTTTTCTGTAAATATTTCTGAATATGAATCATACCTTGATTTTGAATTTCATTATTGAATCACAGTAAAATGTGACAAAGTGAAGCCTGTGTGAGTGACTTGACGAAACAACGTTGTAGTGTTGCTAAGTCTTAAGTTATGAGTGTATTAATGATGGTTACTGCCCTATTTTTGTAATCTTTGTCTTCAAATAAAATGGCTGTGTTATTATGCTGTAAAGAATGAGAAGTATTTTACGAATGCACGTCATAACTTTTATTTTTGTCATGATGACTGCGATTTCTTTTGGCATCTTCACCATCATTTTTGGCTCTTCTAGACAAATCTATTTGGAACTTGTCCAGTATTGATTCCATTTAAAAGTAAATGGGTTTCCCTATCCAACAGTTATCTCCTAAGATCAGTGAAAGATACATAGCGAATCAGTTGGTCTTTTAAGAAAGTTTTTTTTGAGACTGTCAGTTTAAAGATTCTTCATCATTTTATTGTAAATCTGTTTCATTTAAAAAGACAAAATGGATTCTCACATAAAAACTCTCTGCCTTTGACAACTGGAATCTTCCTCTCCACATTCAAAGGAGAGGAAATTTCTTCAGTGACGACGGGCTCCTTGGTTTCAGAAATCATTTTGAAAATGCAGCAAAAGATACCCTTCGAGAATTCGACCTCATCAGGAGTGATGACTCCTTCAAGTTGTATCTCCATCTCAGAGATCGTCAGTTATTAGGAACAGACAGAACAGCCAAAATAGCGGAAGAGTCTGATAAGTATAAGGTAAAGTCAACATTATTAATACTTTTTAAATATATTAGTGAATAATACTAAATTCCAACGAACCAAAAAACTTTAAGTTATAATAGTTATAAACTATAAGTTATAATAGTTATAAGTTATAAGTTATAAATAGGAATTTATTTCCTTTAATTAAAAAAAATAATGTTTAGCTTTAATATTGATTCAAAATTTTGTCATAAACTAAAAAAAAAAAATTCGTATTTATAACATTTGTCAATAGAGAACCTTATCAAAAATAGCTATCCAACCAATTTTCATGAAACTTACATAAAATATTTGAAGTCTCCTGTAATGAAAGAAAAAGATAAAATAAACTTTGAGAAATAACCCTTATAAAAATACAATATCCAACAATTTCAGATTGTGATGGATGTAGAGCGTTTTTCTGAAGCGGATCTTCAGGTAAAAGTTTCAGGACCAAACAAAATCATTGTAGAAGGGCTTCAGGAAGTGACTGATGGAGGAACAGTCTCCAAAAGGTCCTTCCGGAGGAGGTTCAGCCTTCCAGGACTCGCCTTCATCCTGGACTCTTCATCTGTCCTCTTCTCAGACAATGTCCTCACAATTAACATCCCCAAAAAGGTCGGTTATTAAGCAATTTTTTTTTTAATTTTATTTATTTTTTTTTAAATATTTTTTTATCATTTTTATTTGCTTGTATTTATGCTAATTTTTATTTTTTATTGAATTTAATTTAAATTCTTTGATATATATATATATATATATATATATATACTATAAAAATTTCTTGATAAAAAATTATAAAAATTTAATTATAATTAATTATATATATATATATATCATATATATATATATATATATAGTATATATAATATAATACCGGTATATATATATATATATATATATATAATATATATATATAATATTATATATATTATATATATAGTATATATATATATAGTATATATATATATAATATATATATAAAAGAGATATTTTATATATATATATATAATATGATATATATATATATATAAACAATTTTTAACATAATTTTTATATTTTTTATTTATTATTATTTTACTTTTTGGCTAATAATAATAATAATAATAATAATAATAATAATAATAATAATAATAATAATAATAATAATAATAATAATAATAATAATAATAATCAATAATAATAAAAATAATAATAATAATAATAATAATAATAATAATAAGAATAATAATAAATAATAATAATAATAACCAAACGAAAACAAATCAAAAATACATTATTCTGTCCATGGTATTTATTACATTGTACTTATCATTAAAAAAAGCAATTTAATAAAAAAAAAAAAACTACAATAACGAGAAAGCCTTCAGGCAATCAGTAATCAAGGCTTAGTTACTTATGACAAATTTTCATGTTCAGATTTATGTTTAAGTAGAGCAATCATAAATTAAATCAGATTATATATGAAATAAACCGTAACCCTAATAGCTGGCCTATAAAATAATAATAATAATAATAATAATAATATAATAATGAATAATAAAATAATAAGAATAATAATAATAATAATAATAATAATAATAATAATAATAATAATAATAATAATAATAATAATAATAATAATTTTTCCCTTTATCATTATTTCCCCACCAAAAAAGGCTCTCGTGGATAAAAAAAAAAA
>JABUQX010057021.1:0-37342 GCA_015478945.1 Trachelipus rathkii | reverse complement strand
GAGAAGAAACACATTGTTACATTATTACATACATATTATTATTATATATATGATTATTATATTATTTATACATATATATATTGGTTATTATTGTTATGTATATATATTATTATGTTATATATTATTATTATTGGTTATTATTATTATTATTATTATTATTATTACATATATTATTATTTTACATACATACATATACATATTATTATTATTATTACATATTATATATTATTATATATATACATATATTGTTATTATTATTATATATATTATGTTATATATATTATATTACATATTATAAATTACATATTATTATTATTACTGGCTGTTGTTATGCTATTGTTGGTTATTGTTGGCATATTATTATTACATATATATTATATAATATTGTTATATTATTATTATTATTATTATTAGTTATTATTATTATTGATATATATATTATTAAATATATATTTATTATTATTATTATTATTAAGTTATTATTATTATTATATATAGCATATATTATTATTATTATTATTAAAGATATTATTATTATTATTATATATTATATTATTATTATTATTATTATTATACATATTATTATTATTATTTCCATATTTAATATATATATACATATATTATTATTATTATTATTATATGTTACATATATTACATTACATATTATTGATATATATATACGGCTACGCATACAATACACATGCAGACAGCTGACATACAATATTGTTGGGTACATTGTTGTTAAAGATTGTATATATATTATTATTGTTATATTACATATTATTACATATATGTACATTGTTATATATATATTATTATTATATATATTATATTGTATATACTATTAAGTTATTATATTATTATTATTATTATTATTATTATTAGTTATTAGAGTTATTATTATTATTATTACATATTATTATTATTACATATTATATATTATTATTATGTTATTATATATTATTATTATATATTAATTATTATTACATTAAGTTATTATATTATATTACATATATATTATTAGTTAATATTATATATATATTATTACATTAAGATATTACATATTATTTCCATATTATTTCCATATTATTGGTTAATATATGATAAGAAGAAGAAGATAGTAGTATATATATACATATTAAGGCTATTATTATATATTATTATATTATTATTATTATACATATATATTATATTATTATTATACATTATATGTTTTATTATTATTATTAGATATATTATTATTATTATATTATTATTATTATTATTATATATATTATTATTATTATTATATATTATTATTATTATTATTAATATTGTTGTAAGTAGTAGTAGGTTATATATTATTATAGCATTTATATATATATATATTATTATTATTAGTTATTATTATTACATATTACATTATTATTATTTACATTTATTATTATTATTATTATTATTATTGTTATTATATATATATATATTATTATTATTATTATTATATATTATTATATTATATATATATATATATATACATATTATTATATTATTAATATGTGTGTGTGTGTGTGTGTGTAAGTTCATACACTGGCTAACAACATAACTTTAACCCTAATGTATAACTCTCCCTCTTAAACTAAATTACGATTACGCCAAGGGACCTATACCTAGAATATTTACCATTCCACGATCAAGTGGTATTTCAACTTTACTATAGTGATATGAGAGCAGAAAGAGCAGCAGTTACATATATATATATATATATATTATATATAAGTGGTTGGTGTTGTTATGCATAAGCAGCGAGCAGCAGCAGCAGCATATATATATATGTTATTATATATATATATATAGCATAAGCAGCATATATATATTACATGGTTGCTGGTTATTATTATTATTATTCATGTATGTTATTATTGTTGTTGTTGCTATATATATATATTATGTTATTTTTTTTTGGCTACATATATATTATATATATTAATATTGGTTATTACATACACATTATTATACTATTAGCATATTATATTGGCTGGCTGGTTATTATTATTGGTTGTTGCTATTATTATTGGCTATTATTAAGGCTACATTATATACACAAAGATATTATTATGATACATATACATATACATACATATATACAATTATACATATATATTATTATTACATACATACATACATATTATCATATGGTCAGCATCTAAGTTGGGCAAAAAAACTATAACAGCTAAATGAAAATAAATATCATTTTAACAAGTTCCCCTCTTACACTGAAAATGAAAAAAATTAAAATCTTATTACATTTTTAAAAAAATTATAATTGTTAAACACATTGAAAATACAGTTTTTTGATAAATCAAAGATGCGGCTTACTTCCGAGTATGCACGGAAAGTTGCCAAATGTTGAATTTTTTAAACGGACGAATCCCACGAGTAAACAAAGAACTTAGATGAGTCAGTTTCGATATTGGATGACTGGACTGTCCCCCTTGTCCCTCCTGCCACTGAACCCCTAAAAAGGATATATGAAGTAAAAATTCTCTTTTCTCCACTAAGGTATTTGGGCAACTTTTGCTCCCGTGACTTCAGTTTTCAAGGTCAACTGTGAGATTGCGCTATTTCAGGTCTAAGATATTACTAAATTTTATGAGTTGGCTAATAAATATGTGAATAAAAATAATTTTTTTTTAAGTTTCCCCTCGATGAAATTACTTCCTGAAATCAAAAATGTTATTTATTTTCCTGTAGATATTATAGTTTTCTAGTTACATGCCCGAAACCCTTCTCGGGATGCTGGCCTATATATATATATATATATATATATAGGTATATATATATATATATATTATATATACATATATGTTATATAAAGCAGTTATATATGGTTGGTTATTATTGCTATATATATATATTATTATATATATATATATATATATATATGGAAAGAAGTTACCCCGCATGATATAGAAAACTGCAATAGTAAAGAAAACCGATAACATATATGGAATCAGCATGTTTACTTATGGGAAAAATAAAAAAAAAAAAAATTTTTATTTATTTTTTATATCTCCAAAACTACGATAGGTACAAAGAAAACTAATAACATATTTAGAATCAGCGTATAAATATGTATGAAAAAAAGATTTTTTTTTTTTTTTAACTAAAAGAATACCCCAGGGTAAACCGCAAAGATGTGTGAGGTTCCAAATAGAAACGACGACGGTAGGACTAGCTTCTTCTCTGGGAGGGTCTCCGGAACCTCGCTCTTTGGTATTTGGGTCGTGGGGTTCCTCCGCTCCCCCTACGGGTATGGAAAACGTCTCCTCTGTCCCACTGTCGGCTCGGAGCCCCTAAAATAAATTTGTACGCCGATTCCATATACATGTTATTAGTTTTCTCTACCTATCGTGTAGTTTTTGGAGACAGTAAAAATAAAAAAAATAAAAAGTGTAAAAATTTTTTTTTCATTTTCCATACAATTTCATACGCTGGATTCCATATATGTTATCAGTTTTCTTGTACCTCTCTTAGTTTTTTTGAGATATGATGCGTGTAACTTCTTTAGTTTAACTATATATATATATATATATATATAGTATATATATATATATATATATATATATATATATATATATATATATTATTAAGGTATTTTTCTGTATATATATATATAATATATATATATATATATTACAGTTATCACCACCGCTCACGGGCAAAGCCCTATTCAAAGAGGGGGTGTTAAAATCAACAAAAATTCAACTAACGCAAATTACGCAGATGAGCATAGACGCAGGCGTTAAAGTGAGAGAGATTAAATTCAGCAGAAACACAGAAGATGGAAGAGAATTCCACAGAACAGAGGTGGCAGGAAAGAAGGAAGCACCGCAGCGAACTAGCCTGGAGTTACCAATATCAACATAAAACTCATGCTGACACAGCACCCTGAAAAAGCACGATAGGTGTCTAAAGTAAGGCACATGGAAAGCTCCCCGTTACCGGCAAAAGTCCATGGAAAAGAGATAGCACCAACATCGCGCCGCAAAGATAGAGGGTCGTAAGAACTAGAAAGTACGGGACAGTTTATAAGTCTTTTTGCCTTTGACTCGACCCCATCCAAAGCGGGTGAAACCAGAGCCCCCCAGATATGAGAGCAGTACTCCATACAAGGGCGGATGAGGCCCTTGTATAACTGGAGTAACTGAGAAGAGGAAAAAAAGTCTCGCAGTCTAAACAGAACTCCCAGTTTCTTTGAGGCCGCTCTAGCAACCGTTGTTATGTGAGAGGTTTTCAAGACATTTTTTTTATGTTAAGGCCAAGGATGTTATATTGTCAACAGGAGAGACGAGAGAACCATCGAAAGAGATAGGAAAGTTAGAAGGTGTCTTTAGAGAGGGAGATTTGCAGAAGTTGAGTTTTTAAAGAATTGAATTTCACAAGGTTCAGACGACCCCTCTCGGAAATTCTATCCAGATCATCAGCGAGAATAGAATCGGAAAGATTAAGACGAGAGGCAATTCTAGAAGTAAAAGGGGAGTAGAATTGAAATGAGTTGAAGAATGAAGGGTCGAGTCATCGGCATATGAGTGAATAGAGTTAGATGTGCAGGCAAGAAGATCATTAATGAAAGGTAGGAATAAATTAGGAGATAAGACAGAAACCCTGAGGAACACCACTATGGACAGAAAAGGAAGAAGAAGCGCCAAATCAACAACAGCCAATATTGAGCGATTTGAAAGAAAAATAGACATAAGTAAGGAGGAAACCCAAAGGAGGGGAGTTGGAGAGCAGTGACGCGCCATACACCCGGTCAAATGCTTTGATATGTCAAGCGCCACTACGCAAGTCTCCCTGTAGTTCCTAAGGGCGGAAAAACCATAAATCGGTTAAATAGGTATATCACCAGTAGACCTCGAACGCCGAAAGCCGCACTGGCGAGAGAAGAGAATGAGATTCCAGATGGTCTAAAAAGAAAGTTAAGAAGGGTTTCAAAGATCTTAGATAGAACACAGGTGAGAGCTATAGGGCGATAGTTAGAAGGGACAGAGCGGCTTCCTTTTTCGGAATAGGTTGGACGTGTGCGTGCTTCCAACACTGAGGGAAAGTGTTAGTATTGAGACATAGAGAATATAGTTGAACGAAGGGAAGGGCCAGCTCGGAAGCACACTCCTCAAAACTCGGGGAGGGAATGCCATCCGGGCCACCTGCCTTCCTAACGTTCATAGATCTCAGAGCCCATGCACCCGGATCAAATGTGGACCTCAAAAACAAGATGGTATACCCAGTTATATGGTGAGTTATAATTGCCATAATTCAAACCAGGCCGAAAGTTTAGAGTGAGCACAGGTGCCTAAGAGACTGGCCTTTCAGCCAAGCCAAAACAGGAGTCATCAGATCTGAATTACAGAAAGCAGTGAAAAAGCAGATTTCATGGCAGCCGAAGAGACGTTTCTTGGCAAAGAGTTTTGCGGAAATAGATTTATTAGTGATATAACCACAGTGTTTAGCACCCTCTGTCGATGAAAGCCTCGCTCGTTCGGTCAGCTATGGTCCTCGCAAACGATTCCCAGCTTGAATTGAAAAACTTCGAAGGAGAGCGATAGTGGAGAACGATAATTCTTCCTCACTCTTGATGTTGGTTGTCATCCTTTAGCCCTGAAACGTCTATGAGTGGAACAAAGTACGATCAACCATGATTATGAGTATATAAAGATTATGCCCAGTTAGTGAAACGGAACCAAAACATCCTGTGGTCAATCTTATCGAAGGTCCTCACTTAGCGCGCAGCTTCTGTGCTGCCATCAGAGTCAAAGCAGTCATTCCAATTATAGTTAGCGTAGAAGCGACGCAAGGCCCCCAATCATCCCAATCATATATATATATATATATATATATATATATATATATATATATATATATATATATATATATATATAGTTATATATATATATATATATATATATATATATTATATGTTATATATATTTGTATGATTAAAGTGTATTGGTTATATATATAAGGTTATATATATATATATATTGTATATATATACATATATATGGTATATATATATATATATATATATAGCATGAGTATATGTTATGTTATGTTATTATTATTATTATATTAGCAGTATATTATTATTATTATTATTATTATATATTGGTTGTTATATTATTGTTATATTATTGTTATTATTATTATTATATATATTATTGTTATTATATTATATATTATATTATTATTATTATTATTATTATTATTACATATATATTATTGATATATTATTATATATTATATTATTATTATTATATTATTATTATTATTACATATATACATTATTATTATTTATTATGTTATTATTATTACATATTATTAAGGTTGGTTACTAATATTATATATTTATGTTATTACATTATATACTTATGTGTTTTTTGCTTATTATTGGTTTGGATTTGCTATATTATTGCTATATTATTATTAATACTGTTGTTATATTATTATATTATTATATATTATTATTATTATTATTATTGTTAGAGTTATTATATTATATTACATATTATTATTATTATTATTATTATTATTATTATTATTGTTATTATTATATTATATTATATTATGTTATATATTATATATACATATATACATAATATTATTATTACATATTATTATTATTATTACATATATTATTATTATTATTATTATTATATTATTATATATTATTATTATTATATTATTATTATATTACATATTATACAAATTTACTACATTATTACATATTATTGCTTGCATGCATAAACAGCTAAAGATGCTAGATACATTATTATTACAGTTATGATATGGTTATTATGAGTTGTTATTATTATACATATATACGTATATATATATTATATTATTATTACATATATATATATATATTATATATATATATATATTATTACATATTATATTATTATTATTATTATATATATATATTATTATATATATTATTATTACATATATTACATATTATATATTATAATATATATGAGTTATATTATTATTATATATATATTATATATATATATTATATATATATATATAATATATTATTAAAGTATATGATATATTATTATACATACAACCAGCATCTCCACGAACACGAGAAGGAGGGTTTACAGTAAAAAAAAAAAATACATTGTATTTGAGATAACCTTACATTTGCCGCAAACCAGTAGGAGAAGACGAAATGATTTCCTTTACGCCCTCTTCGTTCTTTTCAACTTTTGTTTTTCCATTTTCTTATCCAAGTTTAAGATTTTAAAAGACAAGTACTTAATATGATTTATTAAATATAAGTTTTAAGTGCATTCAAGATACTGATGAATTTCAGTTATGAGATGATTTAATTTAATAAATAAGGTTTTTATATAAACAATAAGATACTGACGAATTTCGGTATCTAATGTTTATATGTTTAGATTGGGTTATATTTTTTGTTATTCAAAATTTTAATCAAATTACATTTAAATTCTTTTTTTTATTTTTCATGATTCCAAACTTCTAAAAATTTAAAAACACATGTGAGAATAAAGGTTAATTCTAGAATATATATAAGAGAGCAGAAGAGTATAAAGAAGAGAGTTATATATATATATATATATATATATATTATATATATATTTATATATATATATATATATATATATAGTATATATATATATATATATATATATATATATATATATATATATATTATATAACATATATATATATATATGAGCATATATATATATATATATATTATGTTATATATATATATATATATATATATATATATAGCAGTTATATATATATATATGTTATATATATATATATATATATATATATGAGTTATTATATATGGCAGATATGTAATATATACATATATATATATATATATATATCTATTATTTCTTCATAAAACAAAAGAAAATGACACATTTCAATCATTTCAGGATACTTTGGTCATTGCGTTCATGGCTGAGAATACGCTGTGAAGAAACTGACATGTAAAAACCACTTTTGATAATTAAAATTTAAAAGAATATAATAAATAAACACTAACAAATATATATATATATATATATATATATATATATATATATATATATATATATATATATATATATATATATATATATATATATATATATATATAGGGGCCTAATAATAGTTCTTTATTTTTTTATTATTTGTTTCCTTCATTTCTTTTTAGTTCTTAAGAAACTTGAGAGTAGGCCCACTATATGAATTGGATGTTAATATAAAAATACGTAAAACAATTGAAGCTTTATTTAATAAATAGAAATTATAACAGTCTCCCCATTATTAAGATTCTTTATTTTGGCTTGGTAAGTTTCTTTATAATTCGTAATTTTCTTCTTAAAGCAAGCAAGTGAGTCCAACTGCTTGTGACGAGTGTGTGGAAGAGACTGACTAAATAAGTAAGCTGAGCAAGCCTTTTATACTTTTCAGCTTGGACTTAGGTTACAAATTTCTCTAACATAAATAATGACACAAGTATAAACGCAAATACAAATTTTTAAAGTTTTACAATAAGCTTATACTTAGGTTTATATTACTCCGCCCAGACACGGAAAGTGATAAAGTATGTTATAATAATTATACAAGATATAAAAGCAATATAAAAATATAATGTTATATATATATATATGTTAAAAGGTGATGAACACAAGCATATTTGGTTATATCCGTTAGATATAATACAAACATTTAAATGCATAAAAATACAAAAATGTTCATACATAATTATTGATATAAAACAGTTGAATTATTCACAAGTTAAATAGGCCACATCGATCGAACCGTTAAATCCAAGGAAAGGTCCAGTATAAGACGTTTCTAACGTATCCATGATTTGACCAATGCGCACGTAAAGCACAGTTGTAGTTACGAGAGAAACATTGCTTGACATATGTAGAGACGAAGTTGCTTGAAGTTTAGGTCCTTTATTTAAAATTTCATACATGGAGAGGTCACTGAACCATTTAGAATTCGAAAGAATCAAAGTTCGTAGTGGAATCCAAAAATGAATTCTCGCCCATAATCCAAACTTAAAACGATGAAAGAAATCTATACCGTAAAGCAAGTTTGCTGTGTCTGTAGGCGAAGTTGTTTGAAATTTAGGTCCTTTATTTGGAAAATTTTCTTCATACATAAAAGGGAGCGGTCACAGAACCATTTAGAATTCGAAAAGGAATCAAGTTCGTAGGAATCCAAAATGAGTTTCTGCCCATAATCCAAACTTGAAAAAGTGATGAAAGAAATCCATACCGTAAAGGAAGTTTGCTATGTCTGACAATGAATCCTCGAACTGTGAGAGTTGTGAATAGATGAAACCATAATCCAAAATTAGAAATGAAAATTGAAGTTCGTATTGATAATGTTCATTTTCTTGAGTCATCTTGTAGTGTTCAGATTGGGAATTTTGTGTTATTGTAGTTTTTTCTTTTTCTTCATTGTGTTTTTTAGAAGGCTTTGCTTGAAGGTCTGGGTGTTCTATTCCGGGTTCACCAATATATAGGGGGCCTTAATAGGTTCTTTAATGTGTTATTATTTGTTTCTTCATTTCTTGTAAACTTGAGAGTAGGCCCACTATATGAATTGGATGTTAATATAAAAATACGTAAAACAATTGAAGCTTTATTTAATAAATAGAAATTATAACAGTCTCCCCATTATTAAGATTCTTTATTTTGGCTTGGTAAGTTTCTTTATAATTCGTAATTTTCTTCTTAAAGCAAGCAAGTGAGTCCAACTGCTTGTGACGCAGTGTGTGGGAAGAGACCACTCAAATAAGTAAGCTGAGCAAAGCCTTTTTATACTTTTCAGCTTGACTAGTTACACAAATTTCAATATAATAATGACAACAAGATAAAGCGCCAAAACGCCAAAACCCTTTAAAAGTCTAATCGTTTCATACTTCCTTAGGCTCTGCTTATATATATATATATATATATATATATATATATATATATATAAAGTGATATATATATATTATATGTATACATTGGCTGGCTAAGGGAGGGTATATATATAGTATAGAGGAGCGAAGAGTAATATTGCTATATTGTTATTATTATTACATATATATATATAAGATATATGAGGGTATATATATATACATATTATTATTATTATACAGTGGCGCAACTCCGCTAGGCCCCGCCAAAGTGGAAATGGGGCCCCTTGGACCATATATATAGATACAGTATATATATATATATATATATATATATATATATATATTATTATTGGTTGGTTATTATGTATATAAAGAAATATAGCATAGTTAAAGAAAGAGCATATATATTATATATTATATGCTATAATCTTTGCCATATATACATATATATATGTTATTATATATATATATATTGATGAAGATGAAGAAAGATATATATATATGAGCATATATATATATATATGTATATATATATATATATATATACATATATATATATATATGAGGGAGAAGTATATATATATATATACATATAAAGAGCATATATATTATTATATATATTATATACATATATATTATTATTATTATTATTATTATTATATATATATATATATTATTATAGTGATAGTAATGGTGATAGTTAATGACAAGGGTCAATAAATCCATCTTTATATATATATATATAAGATATATATAAGCATATATATATATATATATATATATATATATATACATATGATATATATATATATATGTAAGTATATATATATATATATATATATATATATATTATGCAAAATATATATATAAGTATATTATTATTATTATATTATATATATACATATATATATATGTATATATATATATATATATATATATATATATATATATAATGATTTATTAACTTTTGTCGATAACTATCACCATTAATACACTAAAGGAGAACCATATGTTGGTTTTAATTGTAATTTTTTGAATGGAGGTAATCTGGAAGCAACAAACTAAAGTAAACCCAGATTTTACTTTAGTCCAAGGTTATATATGATTTACCTGATTAATACTTTTATTCGAAATTAGATATTTGCATAAAAAGTAATGACATTTTTGGAAAGAGTATGTAAAAATGAGTATAAATGTTCTTTAAAAGGGACAAATACATTAAATTTTACTTTTTTTGTACAAAAATAAGTCTATTATTGATAATTTTGCATTTTGATTCCAAATGCATTATTTCGAGTTTGATAGATAGAATTCACCCTCCAAAATAAGTATCAACTATAGTAATTATATAAGAGCAGCAGCAGCAGCAGCATATACAGCAGTAATATATATATATATATGCTATATATATATATATATAAGTATATGTATATATATATATATATGGTGAGTATATATATATATATATATATATATATATATATATATATATAGCCAGTTGAAATTATAGAATAAGATTGTTAACTTACCAAAATTCGGAATATCTGTTCTCGGCTTGTCAAAAATATCGAAAGG
The DNA here is from genome assembly GCA_015478945.1 of Trachelipus rathkii. Classification (NCBI taxonomy): domain Eukaryota; kingdom Metazoa; phylum Arthropoda; class Malacostraca; order Isopoda; family Trachelipodidae; genus Trachelipus; species Trachelipus rathkii. The sequence continues at coordinate 25,836 of JABUQX010057021.1, read as the reverse complement.
TTGAATGCTTTATAGTTTACCGTAAAACGTTTTTGGCTCATTGCCTTGAATATTAACCACTTCCTTTCAGATCAAGAGCGCTGGTCTTGTTTCATTTTCAACGCGCACAAAGTCAATGCACTTTAGCCTTGTTTGTGTCATTATATTGTTCCCAAAAGTTTTTGATAATTTTGTTTGAAACGACCTTCAACTGTTGCAGATGTTACTGGTAACGCCTAAATACAACTGAACTGCTGTACATAAGTCTGGTAAGCTACTTGCTACAGCAGTTTTCTAAGAATAAAAAGTTTGCTGAATCTTTAATGCTTGAAATATATATTTATTTTCCTTTAGTCATTAATGCTTTGAATGTGATTAATTGTTCATAAACTGAAAGATAAATTTAAATCGTATTTTTCTACCAGTTTTGTAGCCTTTTCTTGCAACTTTTCATTTCGTAGCTCTGCTATTGCTGCAGGAACAAGAAATAAAAATAACTCATTAACATTGTTCATGCCAATGAAACGAGTAGTTATCTGTTCATTTAATATATCAAGAGATTTATTGAAAACCCTTATTCTAAAGGCTTTCAATGGGTCTTCAATTCTTTCATAAGATAAAAGCTCATCAAAAAACTTTTTAATCTGTATTTGACGCCTGGAAGTAATTTTTGCTTCAATGTTCGAATGATGTGCTAACTCCGTAGTCTCACTACATCTTCAAATTTGTGTCTTAGCTCACATAAGTTTGATTTTGCTTGTCCCAATAGGTAAGTTGCTTTCTGAAGATCTGTATTTGGACTTTGCAATATTTTTGAGACGACATTGAGGCTTTCCAATACTTTACTTTGAAACACAAGACAGAGAATAAACTCAAAATTTTCTAACTGCTTCCTGAGACCAAGGGCTTCGTTTCTTTCACTTGACTTCTTACTCATAAATGTCACTTGAGATTAGAACTGCAAAATACTTTTGAAATTGTTTTTTATTGCTAGTAAGGAATCATACTTGGATGACACCTAGTTGGACACAATATTTTAGTGTTTTTGTGATGCATTCGTTAATTGTTGAACAGCTGTTAATTCCTTGCCACCGAGCTGTACTAGAACTAGAACTTACATACACATATACTTTTTCCAGTTTGTCATAAAAAAATTTAAGAGTTTTACAGAATTATTAAGAATTAAATTTAAATTATGAGCGGCACAATGAATGTATTCTTGGAACAATTTTCTATATATGAGCCTGAAGTCCTGAATATTTCCCTCGCATTGCTGCTTCATCATAGCCTTGACCTCTGCATTTTTCTAATTTCAATGTTTTTGTTATCTAATACCTTATAGTTTATTTGTTTTTTCCAAAAGTTTTCGGCACTGTTCTCTGTTATGTTATAAAAACCCACAAATTTTCCTTCAGGGGAGGTGCAACTATTTCTTAAGGGCAAGCCCCAATTTTCACCCCTTAAAAATGGACATAAAATTCGGAATTTTCAGCCAATTTTGACCCTATAAACACCAAACTGTAGCTTTTTTGCCCTCTAAAACGTTGTTTTCCGTGTGTTTTTCTGTAGTCATTCTTCAGAATTTTCAATTCAAACCCATGTTTTTGACATTTTCGTATCAACTTCCAGAACTTTTTTTTCGAAACGACTTCAAACTTAAAATATGCATAGATAGTCCATTACCTACCTACAATAGTCAAAGAGAATTTTCTGATTTTATTTCGTGTCGGCGTTGTCCTACCTCCAAACCCACTTTTTGATTTTGAAATGAAAAATCGCGATAATTTTTTTTCCTAAGTCTCGGCGAAGCGGGAGGTGAAAATCTCAGGGCTTATAGTCGGGGTATAGCAATATTTTTTTACTTAGATAATTTCTTTGTATATGCATAGTTTTGGATTGTTCTGTGAACGAGGATTTTCGAAAATTGAACATTTTTGGTAAATTTTTTGAGTATACAAAAAATTATCTGAGTAAATCTGCCCGACTACAAGCCCTGAAAATTTGATGTTGATCGATGGGTAGGAAGAAAATATATAAATTTTTCACCTTTTCAAAAATTCAAATGTTTGAAAAAAAGTGAAATATTGGGATTTTTTTTTTCATACTCTCCAATCAACACTCAAATTTCAGGGCCTTGTATAGTCAAATGGATTTCCCTACTTTATTTAACCAACAATGGTTAAATATATATACAGCATACATATATACTGTATGGTTTTAATTCCTCTAGTAATTGTGGAGATATTCATCGAAAACCGCGTACCTCAAAGAACTTATATATATATATATATATAAATTTATATATATATATATAAATATATATATAGCATATATATTATTATATATATATAGAGCGATATATTATTATTATTATGTTATTATTTTATTATTATTATTATTATTATTATTATTATTATAGATATACATTATCTATATTATTATTATGATTATTATTATTATTATTATTATTATTATTATTATTATTATTAGTTATTATAGCTATTATTCTATTGTTATTATATATTATTATTATTATATATTATTATTATTATTATTATTATTATTACATATATATTATATATTATATATATTATTATATATTATATTATTATTATTATTATTTCTTATATATATACATATATATATATATATATATTATTGTTAGCATAGCAGTGCTATATTACATATTATATACATATATATACATATTAATTAATTTATACATGTGATAGTATGATATATAATATATATTGCTGATATATACTATTATTATTATTATGTTATTATTATATATATTATTATTATTATTATTGTTATTGTGCTATATAAATATACATATATATATATATTACATATTATTATGAAGAGCATATACATATTGCTATTGGTTATTATACATATATCCACATATTGCTAAAATTATTACGGCGCTGGCTATATAGCGAAGAAAGAGCAGCAAGGTTTATATTGATACTACATATACAGTATATATTACATATATTATATATACTTCATATATATATATTGTTATATATATTTACATACATATATATATTATTATTATTATTACTATTAGCAAGATGTTACATTATATGCTTATTAGGTTACATTGTTGGTTACAGAGTTAGTTATTAAGATACTGCTATTATTATATATCTACATATTATTATTATTAGATTACTATATTATTATTGAGATACAGATATTGTTATTATATATAATAGATATTGCTATTATTATTGGTTATTATTATTATTATTGGTTATACATATTATTATATTATTATTATTAATATTATTATATGATAATATATTTTATATATATTATTATCCATTATATATTATAGTATATTATATATTATATATTATTATTATTATATATTATTATTATTATTATTATTATATTATATTATTATTATTATTATATATATTATTACATATATACATAATGTTATGTTACTATTGAGCTATGATATTATTATTAATATTGAAACTGAAAGTATTAAACTGGCTAATTATTATTATATTACATTTTTATAGATATATATATATATATATACATATTATTATATAAATATTATATATATTATTATTATAATATTATATATATATATTATTATGTATATATATATATATATTTCATATTATTATTATTACTTATATATATAGATTATATTTTTATATATATATATATATATTATTATTATTATTATTATTATTATTATTATACATATATATTATTATTATATTGGTTATTATTACATACATAATAAATAAATATAAACATATTATTATATTATTGGTTATATATATATACATATTATATATTATTATTATTATTATTATTATTATTATACATATATATAGATATTATTATTATTACACATGTTATTTTATATATTTAAGATATAGTATATATATTATTATTATTATTATTATAGTATTATTATTGTATTATTATTATTGTATATTATTATTATTATATGTTATTATTATTATTATTATTATATTATTATTATATATTTATTACATATTATTATTATTATTATTATATATATATATTATTATTATTATTATTATTATTATTATTATTATTATATAGATATTATTATATATTATATATATATATATATTACATATATATTATTATTATATAAATTATATATATTATATATTATTATTATTATTAATATATTATTATTCGGATGATGATCATTATTATTATTATTATTGTTATTATTATTATATATTATAATTATTATTATATATTATTATTATAATTATTATTATATATTATTATTATTATTATTATATATTATTATTATTATTATTATTATTATTATTACGCATATATATATTATTATTATTAATATATGTATATATACATATATTATTATATTATTAATATTGTTATTGTTATATTATATATATGCTATATTATTATATTATTATTATTATATAGATATTATTACATATATTATTACATACATATACATATATATTATATCTTATATATTATTATTATTATTATTACATATATTACATTACATTAATACAATTGTTTGATTCTTTTTCTAGAAATGCCCTGGCCATCTTTACCTTCCGCTAGCTATAAATTAAATCATAAAAAAATGCCAAAAGCCACTGATTTTTCAGTTAGGTACCATAAATGACTGGAAAATGTTTTGACTGTTGCTCGAGAAATCTTTTCATCTATTTCACTGTATTAATAAAGGTCTTTTAGAAACGTCAAGTCTTGTGATGGTGCTAAGGAGGCTAAAGGAGCTTTGTACCAATGTTTTATGTATAGTTTTACAATAAATATACAAATGTCTCTTAATCCTTGGAATTCTTGCCGAGTCATACTAAATTCATTTCGGAAAATAAATATTTTGAGGCAATAAATAGGTTTGGTCAACCATCTGGCGTGGTGAAAAGCACCAAGTGAATGAAATTTAATTGCTTCTGCTTCATATCCTTCTAAAAATATTATAACCAACAATAGAAGCTCTTTATGATCCTTCCTTGTCTGCCGAATTGCGAGTTGCTATTTAGCTAATTGAAGGATGGTCTCTCTGTCTCTCTGTCTCTCTGTCGTTGCCAATAGTGTTCATAACCAGGTGATCTTCGATTCCAATAGAAAATTTATAAACATCTATATTGATCCAGGCTTTATGAAAACGTTTAAATATTAAAGCTTCGGGTCTCGACGGGGCAACAATGCATGCTTCAAAAGCAAACTTTAAAACCAATTCATATATGTGATGTCTGAATGGTAAATGTATGAGGTCTTTGTTCAGTTTCTGTTCTAACAGTACGCAAAACACCCTTTATTCTCCCACTATTTGACGCAGTGGTGTCACAACTTAAGGCTTCGACTTTATCCAGAATTTGATTTTCAGTTGGCATGTCAAACTTGAAATATGCATAGGTGGGTTCAATATGCACTAAATACACGAATTACTTATTTAATTTTTGGAAAATTGTGTTCAGAATTTAAAAAGAAAGTAGGTTTTGAAATTCGACATTGCTTAGCAAAATTTTCAAAAAATCAGAAAACTAATATGTGAATTTTGTGCGTAATGGATCCATAAATGAATAATCAAGTTTGAAATCATTTCGAAAAAATTGTTGATACGAAAAAATGTCAAAATATTAGGTTCTGAAAAAAATGAAATTACCGAAACAATGACTACATACACAGAAAAACACCAGAAAATGACGTTTTAGAGGTCAGAAAAAACTGCGTTTGCTTATTTCCCCATCAAAATTGTCTAAAAAATTAAGAATTGTATGTCCATTTTTAGGTGGTGGCTAAAATGGGGTCAAAAAATCTATATTAGTTGATCTCCTTAAAGCTTCGAGTCCCGACGAGGCGGCAATGCATGTTTCAAAAGAAGAAATTAAAACCAATCCATATACCTAATGTCTGGATGATAAATATAAGAGGTCCTTGTTCAGTTTCTGTTCTAGCTGTAAGCAAGCACCATTTATTCTTTCAGTATTTGACTCAGTGGTGTCACAAAATAGGCTTCGATTATATCCAGAATTTGATTTTCAGTGAGCACATCTTAAGCATCGGCCGCAATATGGACTCCACTGCCAGAAGGCAATTTAGGAAATTCCATAAAATATTCATTTCCATTTGCACATATAATTACAGGAAGCCTGTCAAACTTCTTTTTTTCAGATATTTTCTGAAGGAGTTTTCGCTCCCAATGGACGACAGCAAACTCTAAATGCATCGCTTTATGCTCATTTTTTTATAGCCAATGCTCTTCCTTTACGAAGCTTTTGAAGGTTTCTCCGTATAGATGTTCAATTTATGATTAGATAATTATCAGTGTTGTGACTTAAAGCTTCTGCGGTTTCCATTAAAAATGTGAACAGAGTCTCTGTCACTTACTTTGCATTTATCTAGAACAGCAACCAACTTTGTGTTAATAAAACTAATAGTTCCATGTTTCCATGGTTCGGATGGGCTTACCTGGTATGAGGTACAGACGGTATCTTCGGTTTCATTTTCAGATGACGTTTCATTTTCAAATCACTCCTCTATATCAATTATTTCACTTACTACTGAATCTCATTTCTACCTTTTCCGGCTTCTTCTTCTTGTCTTAAACGTTTTTTATTCTTTTTTCCTTTTCAGCTGTTTTTTTTATCAATTCCTCCTTAAACACAATTTCTTCCTTTCTTCCCCTAACACAGAATAAATTGTTTGTCTTTCTCTACTTTCATAAAATCCATGGCATTACATGAGCTATATCAAATAGGTTCTCCAGTTTTTCTTTAAAATTGCGTTCTTTCTGCTCCTGTGTTGGAGTCTTTCGTTTACAATGTTTCTGAAGACCTCTCCATTCATTATACAATGCTTCCAGTTTAGATATGCTTGCCTTTTGCTAAAAAATTACCGATCTAAAATTGCCAGTCCTGCTCTTTTTGCATAGATTTGACTTCACACATCTCATATTATAAAATAATACTTGAAGTACTTGTTTATTTGATGGAGTTTGCTACCTAATATTTGATTAGCTTCAGTTTCAATCAGGTAGATATTACTACGAAGTTTACATTTAAGAGCCATTTTTAACAAACTGCGACACAAAATGCGAACACTTCCCACGAGCGTTGACACAATACTGAAGTAACTGAACTTCGTGTTGCATTAATCTTGATGCGTTTGCAGCGCCCTCTACCGTGAGTTACGTTTGGTGGGTGATGTTAAATAGTTTTAACGTACTGTATATCAAATACTTTTTTATTTTACAACCATAATATCAAATTTATTATATTGTTTATTTATTTTACCATAATACTATCAGTTATTTTAATAAAGTATGCGCAGGATAAAATAGCTTTTTATTACTTGCTTTCATACTGCAATCTATCTTGTTCTCTCATTGCTTTCTGATTCTTTGACTCAATATAACTACATCATTCTTTATATAATCTAAAATTCACAGTGCAGGCTGCTGGTGAGATATTTTTGAAACCATCCTGCCCTTGGCACATCTTTCTCTCTATGCAGAAATGTTTAATGTTGCTTATTACATTTTTCACATTTCTCCGGTCTTTTACACTTACTACTAAATTGATTGTATTAGACTAGCTTTAAACATAAAATTATTCTCTTTAATGAACTTTGTTATTTCATCTGGGCTTTGTTTTTCTAGAATTTGCCCATTTAAAGTATACTATGATTGTTCTTTTACAAAAATTGCAAAAACTGTGATTTATTATTATTATTAAATACTAACACTAATATTACTACCATTATTCCTATATTTATTGTCATTATTATTATAATTCCATTATTCCATTATTATTATTAACATTTTTTATGTATTTCTTGTATGTCATTTATATTTCTTTTGTAATAAAGTTGAACTTACCTTTTTCACTTTGTAATTTTGTCTTTTTGGGTTTTGTACCAATGCCAAGTTCTCCGAACAGTGGTGTGTTTCATGATTCTTGCTTCTTTTTCAACAAAATTTTGTTAATTACTAAAAAGTTTACCTTTTTATTTTCTTTCATACATTACTATCAAATATTTATATCTCCACTTTATTCACGTGTTTGTAAGGGAAGTTTTTAACTATCGTATAATAGCACCAGATAGAATGACAATCATTCAATGGAGTAATATTTTCCATTGTATTAATCAAGTCTAAAAACAAAGAAAAATCTGCCATAGCTTTACCATCTTCTCATCTTCATTCTTAATTTCATTCCAGTCTTCTAGCTTTTTTAGATGTATTAGCAATTAACTGTTCATTTTTTTTTTTTTTTTCCCATATTTTTTTTTGTTTCTCTATATTTTTTACTGTATGGATAACTTTATTTTTTCAATCTAAATGCATACAACTTCTTACTATATTTTCTGCTTTAAACCTTCTGTATACTTAAATTAAATAAGAAAGCTGTTCATTCATTTAACATCAATCCTTCTATATTGTTTTTAAAAACTAAGCATAAAAATCTTAAATTTAGTCGGGATCTTTTCCAGTAAATATTTCAGGTTCATAGGAATAGAAGAAGAAGGATTATTTAAATACTTAGTTTTACGAACAAACTTTGTTTAATATATAAAATATTTCTAACTTAATTTAGACTCCTGTTATTATTTAGTTCAGTATTGTGTTAAAGTTTACATTTTTATTTTCATTTTTTACTACAGAAGTATCTATAATCATACTGAAAATTGATGACATTTCTAATTTTTGATATCATAATTTTATTAAAACTTTCTCTTAAAGATATACTCTGTATATGGCTACTATTAACAGCTGGAAAAAAGTCTTCTTTTGGTCCTTATCTTTTTTAGCTTTTTCCTTTTCTTGTAATTTTTATTTTTTATCTTTTTCATCTCAAGTAACAAAGATTGAGGCTATTGCACTTTGAACTAGCTTACATCTTGCTTTTACTCACTTATCTTGAACATTACAATCAGCCCAGCTGTCTTGTTCTAATATCTTCTTCATATGTTACTCATCGATATTTTGATTAATATTCATCTTTTTTAATTCAAATATGGCTTTAGTTTTAGTGTAATGCCACTTGCACGGTATGTTTATCTGCCATCTACAGATTCTGCTAATTAAGTTTCTACTATCATAATATTATTCTACTTTTGCATCTGAATGTAAATACTGTAGTATTAAGTTTCGAAGTTAAATTTTAAGTCATTTTAAGAAAGCATGCGCATAAGTTGCTTTTAATAATTGTTTATATTTATGAGATGTGTCACCTTGCCTAATTTAATCAACTGAAGGAACACTAAAAACCTCCTCAGTGTTTCTATTTAAATCTTATATTAATAATATTAATATTATTCTTTCTCATTGCTAACATTTTTTTTTTTTTTTTATTATTATTATTGGTAATGTCTATCAGAAATGAATTGATTTTGTTAACGCAATCCGATCTATTCATTATTCATTCATTCATTTTTGGTAAGCTTTATAAAGGATTATTTTTAATTTTTTGTTTTTTTTTTTTTTTTTTTTTTTGGCTGTGTGTTTTTTTTTTTATCAAATATATAAAGATAATTTATAATTTTTTTTTATTAAAGGATGTTTTGTTTTGTAAGAACACTATAGTTATTACAGATATAAAATTTTTAATCATGACTTAAATGTTAATTATCAGAGTTTGATATAATCTTTTTAAATTTAAAACAAAGGGACATGTATGAAAAACGTGAAAACACATGTTATTTGCTACTGTTTTGCAGAGCTTAACATTAGCTGGCTGTTATTTACTTTTTTCTATTATTTTATTTTGCTATACTTAGTTTATACTTATTTTCAACTCGATGAACGATCATTTCCTCACATGTGACAGCTTTGTGTTCTTCATCCAAGCTTCATAATTAGAAGAACTTTAATGATAAACAATCAGCGTTGATGAAAGTATCTCCTATTCGAATATATTCATTTGTTTGACATAGTAGAATATTAGAGTTGATTCTAAAATCTTTAAAAGATTATAGATATTCTTATCTTGAAAGTACAAATTTCAGATGCGTATAAGCTATAAAAACGACATAATGTAATTCGCATAATTGATTCTCAATTTATGAAAATAATATTAATAAAAAAATATTATTTTTGACTTTTTATTCAATAAATTTATGCTCCTTTTTGCTTGGTTATAAAAACTCCATAGATTTTACTTTTTGAAACTATTATACCACATATCACATCCCAACTATATTAATACCTATAAAAAATAGCTTATACCTTCTAAACTGATGTTTTTGGATTTATAGAGATGGCCTGAGATTAGGTGTGTGTTGGCTTAAGTGATTACTCAAATTGCTAGGGCTGCTGACTTCATCAATAAGTTGCTTGAAGATTGCTCTAATATTGAAAAAGAGTTTTTTAGTTGTTCTCAGTTTTCTTCTATAGCTTCTTTATTAAAATTGTTAGGATTTCACCTCAAAATTTTCTTCTTGTAAAACCCTGGCTTAGGCTTCTTAAATAGTCTTTTGCTTTTAGGAGTTTCAGCTTGAAATATTAGTCAATTGCCTTATAATTCCACCTTCACATTGTTTCTTCTCTTAATGTCATAAAACACAAAAAACTCCTGTATATGAATAGTTGTTAAAGAGAGTTTCTTCCAATTTCTTCCTAATGTTGATTGAACTTCCAAATTCTGTAACTTTGCTTATTTTCTCACTTTTACATTTGCAAAAGTCTACGTTTTGCTTCAGTAGCTTGTTGAGTTTTCTGCAATAGCTTTATTTGCTTGCAGTATCTCCTTTTATTATTTTTCTTAATATTTGGCTCTCTTTAGCTTTTATTCGTATTTGCAAGCCCTTTTATGGCCACCACCTTTATTCTGCATGCATTTGTCATCAATTTGTCTTGATCTGCTCATTCTGAAATTTTTGCTTTTCTACCTTTCTAATATTTTGGTCGTTTTTTAGTAAGAATAGGTTTTCCTAAAATTGGCGACATTAGAACGTGAGCTAGTTCATGGTTGACTAGCTCGCCTTTTTTGTTCCTTTTTTTCTTTTTTTTACTCTCCAATACGTGTTCAAGGATATATAGATATATATACTATAAATATATAATATAATAATTATTTTATATTATATATACTATATATTCATAATATTATATATAATTATATACTAATATATATATATAATATATATTTAATATCATTCATTTTCTATATAAGTATATAATATGTATAATATTAATAATACTATTAATACTCATTGTGTATAGATAGAATATCACATATAACTATATAATATATATAGATATATAAATAAATTATTTAATATATTAATTATATATATATAAATATTGATATATAAATAATATAATTTATTATTTATAATCATATATTATTATTACTATATAGTATATATTATATAATAGTGATTAATATATATATTATAGTATAAATTATATAAATATATCAATATATAGTATATAATATAATATATATTATTTAATTATATAATATATTATATATTATCTATATTATATATATATATTATGATATATATATATATAATCACCCCCTCTGTTTTTTATTTTTGTCATAGACTTGAATTTGTTACTTGAGTAATTTTCCACATATTTCCATATTGAAAAAGATCTGGACAAATGAGTGTTTAATTTCAGTAAAAACAGACTCCTTTTAGTTTTCCACGGGCACGTGTAAGTGGAGGTTGTGTGTCTGAAGGTTTTCTTTTACTTTTTTTTTATGTATTATTTTTAGTAGTATAGCACAAATTTCTAGTATTTTAAACCAAAACAGTTTATAGAACATGAAATAAGATTTGTATCCGCAAGCTTGGTTCCAAATTTTTCAATTTAACACGCTCTTGATGATGTACACTGTGTACTGCATTCATATATAGTTCTGCCATACATGTCTCCTACATTTTTTTCAAAACTAATTTACGAACATAAGACGAATATTTTATTCTCGATGAATTACTGAGCCAGATCCAGAATGTAAAATTTGCTTAGAAAGATAGTTAATTTTTTTTAATCCTTGTTAGAAATATGTTTCAAGTCATTGTAGGTTTAATCTTGGAAGACGCATTTGCAATCAATCTTAGGCATATATATAGAGTGGGCACGATCCGTTACTCCGTACTAACGGAACTAAGTTTTTTCAGAACGACTGTATCTTTTTTTTCATGTAACGCTCCGAATAAGTTCCGGTATTTTTTTCTCCGTTACTTTTTTAGTTCCGTTACGATTGCTTCAAACTTTCTTTGAATGCGCTGAATTAGCCAATTGGCCACCTCTCGATCAATAGCAAAAAAATCCATGAAAAGCAAATTTTCTGTTATATATGAAGAAATATACTTATATACTATTATACAATAATATTATATTATATATATATATTATAATTATATATATTATAATAATATATATATATAATTATATATATATATATATATATATATAGTAAAATTTTACATTTCGGCAGAGCACTAATTTTTTTAAGTTCATTTTCTATATTTGATGGGTTCGATTAAATCGAAAATCGATATCGTTGTGGCTATATCTATACCTATGAATTCCATATTTGGTAAATCTCGATACATAGTAATAACACTATAGCGTCGGGCGGGGTGGACCAGGCCCGCCTCTTTAGGAGGGTGATTCGTTCCACTCTAAATAAAATAAAAAAATAAATTAAAATTTTTTTTTTTTTTTTTCGCTCATTTATAGCCACGCGGTAGTACTAGTGTTTGTTTATTTAGATATATTTAATTCTAGAAAGTTTTTATATTTTTAAAATAAAATGTATAGAAATTAAGACAAAAATTAACCATAAATTAAACTTCACTTTTGCAAAAATGTGAATTCTTTTAACTTAAATTTTATATAAAAATGAAAAAAAATTGATGGGAAATTTTAATTATATTTTCAGTGGATACACTCGAGTATTTTAGCTTGTTGAAAAACTGGCAAAGTCAAATTTTTAGATCCATAGCAAGTTATTATGGCAAAAATAACGGAAGGTCCTAACTGGTCGATTCACCCCCCGTAAAAATTGTATGGTGAGGGTTGGCCGGACCACCCTACAAGTTTCGTATTTTTGTATTATTATTGATATTTTTATTACTTATAAATAATCCCCTTAAATGCTAATAAAGAAAGTTAATATTAATATTAAGTGAAATTTTAAATTAAAAAAATGAAATTTTAATAAAAAAAACGAGGTTTCAAAAAAGTGTCAAAATTATTTAGTATTTTAAGTGAATCGGACCACCTTATTTATATTCGTATTTTATTTATCATTATGACATTTTTATACTTCATCTCTTTTTATTTAATAATATGATAAATAATTATTAATTAAGAGTAAAAATAAAAAATTATAAAATTGAAATTATACGTAAAAGACGAATTTAAACAGAGGTCCGAGTCACCCCTCCATGGTGGTCCGCTTCACCCCGCCCAACGCTATATGACTCAGCATTATTCAAACTTTAATAAAAACTTTATTAAGTAGAATTACATTATTATTTTTATGAGTGTGTGCTTTAATGCCCGACTATAGGGCAGTGATTTACAAAAAAAAAAAATTTCCAAAAAGGGCATTAGGGGAGAGTCGGGAAACCAAGTTATACCTAAAGTGGACCACGTCACCCTGCAAGAGCATAATATATTATATATATATATATATATATATTATTATATACACTCCATATAGCTATATATTATATTAAATATAAGATATATTATAATATATATATAGTTAATCAAATGTTCTCTCATAAATTTTTTTACATTATAGAGTGCGAATAGATTGTTACGAATAAATGTCCCAAAAGTACTAAGGGCGGAAAACCAAAAATCTGTTTAATTGGAAGGTATATCACTAACGAATACCCACAGGTAAGTCCGCCCCGATGTCAGGAGTCTGAGTCTCTCGGCCTCCATGGGGACGACGGGGGGACTTAATCCCCCCCTCTGTGATAGTCTCCGGAACCCCCGGCTCTTTGGTCTTTGTTCCGCATACGGGGTGGGTTCACTCCGACCATCCCCCCTCCGGTGTGGTAGAAACGTCCCCTCACCTCGAATCCCCCATCGGCCTCGAGCCCCTCCCCCAAAAAGTGGTAATTTACCCATTGTTAGGGGCTCGTTGACTCACTGTGCGGTAAAATGTAGCCCAAAAACTTTACTGATCCACATTGCCGTAAAACTAGCTCTAACTTTTACTGATAGACAGTTTAGTAGCTGCCGAATAAATATATGATATATAATATTATATATATATATATATATATATATATTATAGATATATTATATATTATATATACTATAATATATAGTATATATATATATATATATATATTATTAAAGTACTTACAAATTACAATTCATGGAAGTGTCTCGAGTATACCTTGCAGAAAAAACTCTATTTAAATATATTCTCAACTCTTGCCCTATTGAAAATTTTTTAAAAATTTTCTCACATCTCTTTTGTTGCAAAATTAGGTTGAAATGTTCTAAAAAACCTAGCATGCACCAATCGTTTTGTCATATATCAAATAAATCACTTACAATCATTTGTAAACTTTGCGCCGCTGACAACTTCACTTTACACATGCGACGCAGATAAACTTTGTATGTATACTGTTCCTAGTCACTATTTATTATCTGTAACAAATAATCGATTTACAACTAATCGTTACAAAATTGATAATCAATGTATTGATAATTATCAAATAAAATATCGACTGACTTAGTTTTTATTTTTGTGCTGCCGAAATGTTAAAATTAAGCCAATATATATATATATATATAATATATATATATATTATATATATATATATATATTATATATAATATATATATTATATATAGCCTAATATATATATATTATATAATATATATATATATATAATATATTATATATAAAATATAATATATATAGATATTATATATATATAATTATATATATATATATATAATATATTATAAAGAATAAAAGGGAATTTGCAAGAATAATGAATTTGGATTGTATGCTTTGTAAACTGAAGAGAATGAAATGTGATCTAAAGTAGTTTGTTGGGGAACACTTGGAAAAAATCTGCATAACATTGGCATTAATAAAGACTGTAAGAATTAAGATGAATGTGTGCGAGTTTTGATGTCAAGAATAGGTATTTTGGTCATGAGATAGATAATGTAAGGAGGAGGTAATGAAGAATTGTAAATCTTGCAGTTATAGATTGAAATATTACCGTTAAAGAAATATCAAGAACGGAGCGAGTGTTAAGATTGATTTTTATTGTTGAGAAGTTGTGTAACAGAATGTTTATGGAGAGCATAAGGGAGAGGGAAAAATGCAGTAAATAGTACCCTTATATAAAGGGTTAAAAATGAAGGATAAGCGTAAACAATGTAGGAAAGTTATAGGAAATAGTTTTAATTAATGTGTTTAGTAGGGAAAATATATATTATACTTATATTTTTGGTTAATGAAAGAATGCGTGATCAATGTTACTGAAGGGACTTGATTGTTTAAAGTAAAGAACCAGGTGCTTAGAAGTGGTAGAGAGTGAAAAGTATAGATCAAATCTTTACTTTGAAAAAAAATGTTGAAAGTGAAATTGAGGGAGTAGAAGAATAAATTGTATTTTGGTTTTTTTTTGTATTTGCAAAACAGGCATATGAAATTGCATTAATAACGGAAGCTCTGGCAGGTGTTTATTATGATATATGGTGTTGGGTGTTAAGCTTCTGAATGGAATCAAAAGATATAAATATGTGAACGAAGTAAAGCCTGTGTAAGAATTATGAGAGTTGAAAGTGAGTTGTTTAATATTTAGCGAAGTTAGCCAGGATTATTTATGCTATTCTTCTTGTGTTATTCAAGTATATGTATATGGATGGGTTATGAAAGATATTAGAGTGTATGACTTATATTTAAGAGATTGGCAGGGATGTGTGTATTAATTAGAATCAGGGTTTGTTGGAGTCGTGCAGTGTAAATCAAAATTTTCCGACTCCGACTCCTTAACCCTCTGTTCAAATAAATTACCGGAATCCGGACTCCAATTTACGACCTACTCTCTTCAAATAAATTACCGAATCTCCCTAGACTCAATGACTATCCACGAATCTCGGGTTAGTAATGAATGTATAGTAGAAAGAGTAAAGGTGGAGGATGCCCAACCTATTTCATGCGGCGGATGATTTGGTTTGATGTGGCGAATTTAGCAGAGTTTAGAGTAAATTTGTAGTGAGATAATTTGTCAAAGGGTGTGTAAAAAAAGATGTTTGAAAGGTAAGCGTAGATAAGCAGTAAGTTTATGGTATGTAAGTTTGAGGACAAGTCCTCAGTATAGAAGTTAATGTTAGAATGGGTGCAGCTGGAACAAGTGTCTGCGTTAAATATTTAGTATATATGTTGGATGAAATAAGAACAGGTATGATGATGCAGAGTGTAGAGGAAAGTTGTGAAATAAAGGTCAGGGAAGTAGCCCTAAAGTTTGCAATAATTAAAATGAGTTGTGGATGCAAAGGGACTAAGTCTCTGATGATGCGCTAATCAGGGTCTGTACGATTATGCGAGTTTTTTTAATTAATATAGGTAAATATAATAGAATTGACAAAATTAATATACACATACCAGTAAATTCCTTTAAATACTGTAATTATTATCATTTATTTGAAAAGCAAAAGTAAACAGATAACTGCACCTCGTTACTTTATCCTTGTTCAAAGAAACGGAAATAAACGATAATGCAACTACTCTTTTCCGAGTAAGCGGATTAATATTTTTACAGTAACGAAACAGAACTACTTTTTATTGTGGGTTAGAGTAACGATGCCCACCTCGTGGATTATATATATATATGATATATATATATATATATATCTAATTAATTATAGTATTAATTAAATATTATTATATAATATTATGCTATATATATATATATATATTACTTATATATATACCTATAAATATATATATAATATTAATTATATCTATATATATATTATATACTAATAATACGAATATATATATAAATATAATAATATATATTATTATATATAATATTATTATTATATATATATCATATATAATATATAATATATTATATATATATTAAATATATATATTACATATATGTATATATATAATATATAATATATATATATATAATTATATATATTATATATATAATTATATATATATATATAGTATATCCAGCGATTCCCGAAGTAGGCCAGCATTAACTAAAAAACTAACATATACAAGAAAATAAAAAAAACATTTATAATCAAGAAACATTTTTATCCATGTTTTTTTTTAAAAAAAAAAAAATGATAAATAAAATAAACGCTTTTAAAAATTAAAATCATTAAAAATGATCGAAAACGCAATGTATGATAAGAAGCATATGAACTTTTTTTGATTAATTAACGAAAGGGAGCTTTGATAGTACCGCGAGAAAAGAGTGTTTGCTAATATAAGTTGCCAAAATGTTGAATTTTTTTTTAAAACTATAAAGATTTACCCCACGGGTTAAACTTAAAGATGGACAGAGTCGGGGGTTTCTCGGCTATACCGGGGGACGACGGGGGCACTTCGCCCCCCCTCTGTCCCACCGTTGGCTCAAAACCCCTAAAAAGGATATAAAAAAGAAGAATATAAAAAATCTTTCCAAAGCGTAAAATAAAATACTATTTGGTAAACTCTTGCTCTTCGTGAAGTAAAACTACTGCTAAAGTGGATAAGGTCAATCACAGCGTTACGTCTTGCCCAGATTCTAAATCCGCGATACTCCATATAAGTTTACCAGCAAATATTCTACGCAGATGAGCCATTGTTATAATAGAATCATTCATTGATGAGAATTTTTCTTTCACTATTTATTAGACAAAATGTTATTTAATTTTCCTGTAGATGTTTATAATTTTCTAGGTACATGTCCTGCGGCCGTCTTTCGGTAATGAAAATTGCTGGCCATTATATATTAACTTATATATAATATATATATACATACAATATTTGTTTTTCAAAGATAGTTCATATATGTATTTATAAAGATTGAGGTATAATATTAATACTATATATAATATATATATTATTACCTTTTTATATTAATATTATATCATTATTAATATATCATATATATATATCATATAATTATTATTTATATAAATTAAATACTATATATAATATATATATATATTATACTATCTAGTATATTATAAAAATATAATATATAGTATATTATATATATAATATACCCGTAGTAGTATCAACTATCACAATTTATATTATAATATATTAATTTATAATATTATATATAAAGAAAATCTTGTTATTAATAATTCCATATATGAACACCTAGGGTCAACAGGAGCAAAAGACCTGGCACCAGAGCAAGAGGGACATCGGATTAACAAATTTTGACTCTACTTCGCCGCTTCCACATTTGCCTCGGAGCACGAACGCGCAAACTTGGCTTTGGTGCGGGGATGTTTGAAGATAGAAAACCTACTTTAGTTTTATTAACAATTGTTTTCAATTCACTACATCAGAGTTGGAATTGCTGGCCTATTTTGATATCAAAATTTTTTTTTTTTTTTGCCTTTTTTATATATAAGAATATATTATATATATATAGACTATATTATTAAAAACTTTTTAAACATTAAATTAACCCTCATCATGGCTCCCAAGAAAGTGAAAAGTGTTAGTGACAGTAGAAAGTGACAGTGGTGTAAAGAAGCCTAAGCGTATTACAGTAGTAACGAAGAAGGAAATAATAACTAAACTGAGAATTGTGTTCGTGTTTCTGATCTCGCCAAACAGTACAACATGGCTAAATCTACTAATCTGATACAATCTTAAAAAAAAAGATGCTGCTAAAAACGTTGATGTGGCTAAAGGGAGTGACTTTGTATTCGTAAGCAAGATCTCAATGGTGTAGAAGAAGCTAGAAATAAAGTATTGTTAGTATGATTATATAAAAAGCATCTTTGCTGGAGATGTTCAATTTACCCCGATTAGTAAGCCCTCAATAATATGCGTAGAAGGCCTTTTACTTTATTTGCACAGTTGATTTAGTAGGCGAAAACGCCGAATACACATGATGTGACCATTTAAAGCAAGCAGAAACTTGGTTTTCGAGATAAATGTCGCGACGATACTGAATTTTTTTATCATAGCGCCCGTGTACATGAAAAAGCAGCTTGTCTAGTATCAAAGGTAAAGTTTATATGTACGTTATGTTTATTTTATTATTATAAATATTTTTGTACACAATCAAGTTTATAAAAAAGTCAACAAACAATGTTTCTGGGGCAGGCTAAGTGCGAAAATATGGATTAATTGATTTACTATTAATTAATTAATGGATAAATTTTTTTCTGTTCTGGCGAAGTGGTAGCTAATATTAACGAACTAGTTCGGTGACCCGATGGTACCGACGTTGTAATAATATGATTAATATAAATAATATATAAAATATGATATATAGTATATATATATAATTAATATAATATATATAATATAAGTAGTATTATGAAAATATAATATATATATATAAATAATATATAATAATTATATAATATATATATTAAGAAGCATCTACTCCTAAATAGATGTTACATAAAAAATCAAAAAAATCGGCTGGTAACACCGTATGATACCCTGCAGATGTCACATGTAGCTAAAAACTCCAATAGAAGGATTGCGCAAGAGTTAGCAAAGTCTACTTTTTTTCCCATTATCCCCAAAATAGTATATTTTTTTTTTTTTTTTTTTTTTTTTATAGAAAGACTGGAGTAGAGGGAGGATGATCCCCGCCCATAAGTACCCCACTGAGAACAGAGAACCCGTCTCTTAATCACCATCTTTGCCGATTTAATCACTTGGGATATTCCTTTAGATTATAAAAAAAAAAAAAAAAACTTTTTGGCAACTCTGATGCTCTATTGCCTTAGAAATAATAATTAAAAAAAATTTTTACATCAACATAATTATATATCGGTTAACAGCCTTTTAAAGGACAAATTCCTATATATATATATATTATATATATATAATATATATATATATATATATATAATATATTAATTATTAAATATTATATATTACTTAAATGTGATAATATATACTTATAATATAATATTGTTTAAAATCTGTGTATACCTAACCATACTTATCTAACCTAGGACTAAAAGCCTAATACAGTAGGACCTAACCTTAGATGGATCGTGGTTGCAACAAAATGCAAAACACGTCTAAACCTAGATGGTTTGATTGGCCAAAACTAAAGCATAACATACCAACGTCACTCAAAATCCTAATAAAGTGACTCATTATATATATATCAGGCTTGGATTCAAGTACATTTTTTCATACATGTACAAGTACTCTAGAATTGTTTCAAGTACAAGTACTCTAGAATTTGTTACAAGGTACATGGTATCAAGGACAATACTAAAATGTCAGACACACGATTAAATATATTATGATATTACTATAATATAATATATATATATTAAATATTAATAGTATATATATATATTATTACATTAATACAGAATTCTAATAGTATATTATTAATAAATAATTAATCTTTTTGTATGAATTTGAATAAAATCCATACATTAAATAAGTTCAATATACAATTAAATTTTTAATATACTACAAATATAATATTACCGATATGATAATGTATAAGAAACATATACTAATGTTGCTACTTTCATATTAAGGCTGATTACTATCTTAGGATAATAACCTAAAATAATATATATATATATATATATATCATATTAATTTAATCTATATATATTCTATAATATATTATATCATATATACCAATATATATATAGTATTATAATATATATATTATATAATATATATATATAATATATATTAAATATATATATATTAATATCACAAATCATCATCACCTTCTCTCCCCAAGACCGGGTATGGTGTGTGTAACATTCACCGGTAAAACAAGAAAAGTAGTAAGTAATAAGAATATTAAATGCAAGTCGAAGAAGAAATCTCAACCTTTACCGCCCCTTTATACCTTTTTTGTGAGAACTGAATCACAGTTCAGAGAAAAAATCCAACCTATATATCATGCACTTAGGGAACCACGTAACGACCCTCCACTTTTAGGTAACATCTCTAAGTCAATGTATGGGGTTCATCCTGGCCCAGGTGACCACAACCATACCCCTCTACAAAAACCTCACCGCTGTTCACTCCTTTATGCACCTTCTTTTTAGCCTCTGTCCCAACCTTGAAAAAAATGAAAAAACAAACAAAAAGTCAATTAATTGATAGCAATACCGCCCTCTTAGTAAGCAAAAATAATATAAGCGAATAAAACAAAACCCTCACCACATAAATCAATTATAAGCAAAATGGACGCACTTATAAAGCAAATTAAATTAATTTGGAGAGGAGGGGGTGTTAGTGGACTTGGGGGTGTAACTAATACAAAAAGAAATAGATAAAAATAATAAAAATATATGTATATATGCAATAACTATTTTAACATTTTAACAAGCAATTAATAAAAGATGAAAGACACTATAAAGCAATATTAAACAAAAGGAAGATTAATCAGCTATAATTAAATAACAATTAGTAGTTTATTAAGGCCAAGTTAGTTATCCTAACATCATCTGCGTTGTAAAGGTGCTGCGAAAAGTTAATACTGAAAGTACGTTCATTATAGATGGAAAAATATTTAGAAGTATAAACAAGTTATTGTATAGACTCCCAGCACGGTTTTCAGAAAGGGTAAATATAGGTACAGTTGTGCATGAGGCAAAGCCGTTAGTTATTGAATGTATGGAGTGTGTAGTGAAGGGTGGCGAGTACTGCTGCCGGAGCCGCGTTGCTGCCGATCAGTGATCCACCCGAGTGAGTGAGGGTTGGGGGGCGACCTTGTTTGATACGGTGAGCAGAAGCTTTTTGATAAGAATTCCCCTAACATAAGGTGTGATGGAAGAAGTTATTTGCCAAGTGGTAAATATAGTTTGTAAGTATGTGACATTAAGGTTGATTTTAAAGAGTGGTTGTGGAAATAGAAAAACAGTGGGTGTTACATACTATTAAAAAGTGGCAGTAAAGTCATCTATGCGGAGAATGAGTATGTAAGAGAATGGTGTCCCACAGGGTTCAGTTGCTAAGCTGAGGCCACTATTTTTCAACGCATATATAATTAAATGATTTGTAGACCATGGGACTTAAGAATACCAAGCGTTGCAAGTTATTGCAGATGATACAAAGTTGCCATCAACTTCAAGTTTAGGTAATTTAGGTAAAATGGATGGAAGATTATTGTCATCAGATTGATGGCAAGATTACGGCATACTTACTTGAAGGTAACGCTGAAGTGGCAGATAAGGTTGCAAGGGGATGAAATGTGTGTGTGGAAGGTTATAGGGCAATAAAGTAGTAAATTCTTCACTCTTAGAGTTAATTACGTCAAATAAAAGTTTATAACTTACGATAATTTAATGTAGGGATTTGCTTGTAAGTCTGTGAATTAGTGAACCAAGAAAAGATATTAGTGTTGATTTATAAGCAGTAATTTAATTGAATTAAATAAGCTAATCAGTTATTACGATAGTGAAGCGTGAGTAGAAATAAATAAAAGCGTTAATAATGAGATATTAGCTTGAACTTTCCTCTCAAAAAATCGTGAGGTAATTTGTTTATCTAATAATATTTTGTGGAGTGATAATTATAAAAGTTTTACTAATTTTTTCAGTAGCAACCTTTCAGTTATATAAAATGTTATATAATTTTAAATAAATAAATCTATGTTAATAGGCCAGTTAAATAGTATTTAAATTTGCCACAAGTTTGGACCTTCACCTTATTTAAAAATATGAACTTTATATATAGCTTAGAGAGTAGAAGTAATAATGCAACGTATTATAGTAAGCAACAAGGATATGATTCTGGTAAGTAATTGAGTGGTTAAGAGACTATGATGGAGTAGACTGAAAGGAGTTAGGAAATGTTTTCTATGTAGATTAAAGTCACGTATTATCTTCCAGAGTCGGGAACATCATACAAGTCTAAAAATATTACATCTATTTGATAAGACACAGAGACCAATAAATTTTTTCATAGTAGGAAAATGGACAGGTTTAACTTTTTATGCCATAAATGAGAAAGATTAAAATTATATAAGCACAATTTATATAAGAAAGCAAAATGCAAATTCAATAAAATAGGGTTCGTTAAGTATATGGAATGAGTCTGGCAGAGTGAAGAAGTTGCTGGATGAGTGTGTACATCGATGCAAACATTATAAAATAAGAAAGAGTGTGAGCTCAAGGGCGTTAATAGATTGGTATGGAGGTGGGGTATCTAGTTAAAATATATAATATTGACAGAAGCCAAATTTGCGGTTTTTGGTAATTAATTAACGTTGTAGTAAAGTTTATTAATGTTAAGATTGACAATTTATTTGGTGATCCATAACGTTAGCGTGGAATAATGATGCGATTATATAGTAATAGGTGGTCGGGTGAGTAAAATTGTAGCCTGTGAGATATAAGGCAATATTGATTTCTTAAGTGATAGCTAGGCTGAATAAATGCGTAGATATAACATCACTGTTATATAATATATATACGAGAATTACATCACTCATACATATTCTTCATAAAGTCAGATTATTAGTCACCTAGTGACATTAATATATTTAATATTACAGGATACTTCAGAGTATCTTAACTTAGCATGAGTGATGAGTAGATTAATAGGGTATTATATATACATACGATCTCTATATATACGAGTTAACTTTATCCCTATATTATTATTATATATAGGACTAAAATAATCATGAAATATTAATTCTCTCTTCCACTCTCTAATGAGCTAGAGCAAAAGTCCAAATATCTGTGGATATGGGGCCGATCCCGGCATGAAGAGAAATTTGATTGTAGGTATGGAGAGAGATAGGGAAAGTTAAGTAGGAATGTGCACCGGTGAAATCCGAGCCCTGGGAGAGGAATAAGAGCATAGATAGAGATTAGAATATGAAGAGAGCTCCCAAAACCCCTCTTCCCCCTCTATTAGGTTGGACTCCATTTTCTCAATCCAACCCTCTCAATACCTAAAACTCCCTTCTAACACTGATTCACATCTACATTACTACCATAGCAACTTACAACAAATATATTTGAGCTACAAATAGAAAGCCACTTAATCACCATTAAATAAAATCTTCAAGCAAGTTTCACATCAATAACAGTAAGACCTACTAATATAATAACAACTTTTTAATTCTTCATTATTAAATCGTCATCAACCTCAATACCACTCCACATAAATCTTACCCCCCCAAACAACCTCATCACCCCTAACCTTAAATCACTATATATCCACATTTCCAAATCTAATTCTCGATAACGATTTAATATTTTTAGCGTTAAACCCACTCACTCCGCCTTGGAGTGAGTGTATATAAAGGGATTACTCCTTATCCCACGGCATAACCAATATTCCTTAACGAAATTATATGATAATCCTATCTTAAAATTAATTCTCAAATTCCAAAAAACCTTCTACCCCACTCGTATAATTCCACTCCTCCAATGCAAAATAAAATCCTAAAATATATCAAATAATGGTGTGATTCACTTTTCTTTTTTTCCTCCCTCCGTTTATATCTATCAGTACCTGGACATCCCTCTAATTTAACTATATATAATCCGAAAAACATTATACAACAATCAGACCAACCTTACCTCCTCATTTCTAATTAAATATTCTCTTAATATTCACCTCCTTCCCATCAAATCCCCAAAATAATAGATCTAATACTTATAACATATCACTATCTAACAATACAAATAAATGACTTATATCTTTTATCCTATCTATTCTAAGTGATAACCAATCGAAACACTATTATTAACCACACAATAACCAATCACATGAACACATTAAGAAAATGAACAGAAAAGGAACAACCATGAGTATACCATCTAGAAATGACATGAAACCAGTCAATCCCAACTAACCAAACTATGCTCATGGCAAATCCACAAGCACCCTGAGGCTTGTCAAATATGTATTTAACACAAATAATTGTCTTGTCATAGAGACTTAATATATGATAAATATATATATAAGTTATTAATATAATTTAAATTATATTATATATCACTAAATTAATAATATTATAATTTAAATATTATATAACTAATTAGTGTCTATTACCTATATAATAATATAAATATGTATAAATATTATTTAGTATTATATATTAAATGTAATTATAATTGTTAAACTAAATATAAATAAGTAATATAATAATATTATAATCACTATTTATACAATAGGTTCGATAATTATTGAGTGAGGTAAGATATACCGTAATATATTAATATATATATATATATATATATATATATATATATATATATATAATATAAATATTAATATAGTATATATATTATATAAATATTATATTATTAATGATATATTAATATATATATTATATAATATACCATAATATACCCAATATCTCTGGAAATGTATATGATTGAATAATAATATAGGGAACATTTATATAATATAAGTTTCTCTATAATATTATATTATAATTTAATTATATATATATAAGATATATAATATTAATTATATATATATATATATATATATATATATATAATTAATTATTATAATATAATAATTAATTACCGATATTATATATATATATATTAATAGTAAAGTAGTAGTATATAAAGGATATTATAATAATTATTAAATATATATATTATCAGTTAATATATTAAATTATATATATATATAGATATATAATATAATATTAATATAAATAATTAAT
>JABUQX010057020.1:67500-79850 GCA_015478945.1 Trachelipus rathkii | reverse complement strand
ATATCGTGTTAAAATAATATAAACTTATCAGAAATGAGCATTCGAGTATACTATTGAGGTGATTAATATAATTATAATAATTAAATATAATATAAAATAATAATTAATAATAATAATATAATATAATAAATATATTAATAATTAAATTATTAATAATTAATAATAATAATAATAAATTAATAATTAAATTAATATAATAATTAAATATAAATAATTAAACAAGTAAAATATTAACAGTTCACAAATAACATTGAAATATAATAATAATATACATAAGGCACTTAGATAGTTATATAATAAATGAATAAGAATAGCCTACTATTAATATAGAATGGAATTAATAAATGATAATGATTCAATTTAATTATATATATATATATAAAATATTTTGTATAAAAGATCAAGTATTAAAATTTAATTGTATTAATTATATAGGATTTGAGGCATAGTTCTATTATCGTTCTGATATAAAATTAATAAAAAAAAAATTTTATAATAATTTATATTTTTATACATAATAAAAAATAATAAGTATACTGTTATATATTTATTTATTTATGTATGATATATAAAAATTATTATCATAATTATATAATTGATTTAATTAATTTATTAAAATGATAACTAGTATAATTGTACATAAGAAGGTTTAAAAATTGAATTGGAGTTTAGAATATATTTGAGGGTGATTAAATTGAGTAAGGTATAAATAAATTTTATTAACACTATGACCCCTTTGCTCACATGCAGGCTATAATTCTATTATAAATAATCTAAATTAAATTAATGATTGTACTGTTATGAACCTAATTATAGGTGGAAAGTGAGAGGCAATGAGACAAGACTGACCCTTGATCAATGATCCAGTCTTACATATAAGTATCTATAGTAACATAAGTAAGCGATGTACTTTTTATTATTTATATATTAATATATTATATAAACCTCTATAAAAAATATTATCAGGGGAATATGAATAAAGTTTTTGTTTTGGAGTGAGGAAAAGACCCTCACGAAAGGTGTTAGAGCTCAGACAATCAGAAAGAGCTTGTGAGAATATTGAGACGACTTAAAAATATATAAATATGTAGGAGCATACAATTATTAATATAAAGTGTTAATACTACCTTTGATTGACTGTTTGTTTATCGTAGCGAATATATATTTTAATCTGGAACGCTTTACTTAGCTAATAATAGCAAGCCCCCATATATATATTATATATATGTACGTATATTATGTATTATGAGTCACTGCAAACCATTTCTAATAAAAATTGTCAATTATATGATATTTAAAAATACTATTAGAATTTTGTGAATCTTAATCTAGGTAGATATATAAAATATATTGAATACATTTTAATTTTTGCTACATATTGATGACATACATAATTTAAGGTGTTTAGAATTTTTGATAATACATATTTAGAAATAATGGGTGTATATATATATAGCATCGAATTTTTAAATAAGCGATTTATTAATATTGATACTGTTACAATATTAAATAACGATATAATAATAGTTATTAGTGATTGAATAAATGTTTAATTATAGTTCTAGGATGTGTATGCATTATATGATAATTTTGCCCTACTATATAATCTGTCTTCATTTCATAAAATCCTCTCTCCTTTGTCCACTGAGTACTCTATTAGTTCACCTATTCGTAAAATTCCTTTATTTCATTATAAACGAGGTAATTTAATTTGAAATTAATACAGTGACAGTTTATCTTTTTGAATCACGCCATAAATTTAACTGAAAAATAATCATATTCATAATTGAAAACCTAATGGATAATAATATATAATACTCATATAATATATTGGGTAGATTATAATATATAGTACATACATACATACATGTGTATCTAAATGCGAAATTTAAGACAATTACTAAAATAGTCGCATAGTAATGAATGACAATAGAGCCTTCACTTTTTTTCGTTAAATGGTACACCGAGTTTAAGAGTTAAACTATTTTTGTAACAAAAAGAGAAGCCTCGAAGTGATATGCGTTATTATAAACCTGTTGTTTAAGTTTTCAGATTTCTATTACAGTAAATATCGTTCTTGTGCTTCCTTCGTCCTTTTCTAATTCAGTTTAGCATACGTGAAAGATTATAATTAGTGCAATCTCGCTTGCGCTCATTATCGAAGTAATTGAGACGTTTCTTGGTCCAAGCAAACTCTTCCTTAGAATACTCAACGGAGAAAGCTGAAAATATATAACTTTTAATATAGTCCAAATAAGATCAAGACCCATCATAAAATGTAAAACCCGCATCAGAAGCTAAGAAACATTGTTATTTTATAAAGCCTACTTCAGACCAGTCTGGAATCCTCCTAGTCCAACAATCAAATTTACACTTTATTATAAAACTTTAAATTCTCAGTTATTACTCATTCCTTAATGATTTACCAATGTCAATACATGTAATGTTAATAAAGATTCCGAATGGACATTTGACAATTTTCATGAACCAACAATATTTTGGGCCGGGTGGAATTACAGAAGAATTATTTTTGATGTACATTACTTTGAAGTGTTTGTGTCAAAGGACATGATTTTTCATTAAAATAAATTCCGGAGGATTGTTGGAAATTTTATCTAGAACTTTTGCCATATGGTGATATATATGGATTTATCGAATAACAGAGAACATTGCAGAGGACACCAGGCACCCTTAATTTTATAATTTGTTAATAGGAATTACAGAAGGTGTTATTTTTTTAGGTAATAGATTAATAATATTTGTGGTACCTGTTGTCAGGGTTTTATACTTATTAAGAGGGACGGTTCGGTGTATTGTGGAGTGCGAAAAGGTAATTATTATGCCTGTGATTCAAAAGGGTACTAGCAAACATTTTTCATCTTAAACCCTGAGGGGTTTTTTGATCTAAATGTACGCCACGTCTCCTTATAGATAGATAGAGTATACTACAGAGTGAATGAATATATATCATAATAATTTAGAGGGAGATTAGGTTAATAGGATGGATATATAGATGACGGATAGGGAAACCAATACCGGGTATCTGACCCCTCTTCAGGGATGTCATTATTTATAACATTATTAAAAGGTAGGATACAATAATGTGTATTTTTTCCGTTTGGTTTATGTAACCTAGTGCAAGCTTACTATGCGGAATTCCATATTTCTTAACAACAGTGGAGAATAAATACTATATTACTATAACTATTATTAAATAATCCTTTGGTATAAACTATAGAGACTATTAATATATAAATGTTTACTCCCATGGAGTTATATAATATTTATGTATTCATAATCATACTAATTAATATATTTTCACTATAATAATTTCATTCAGATATTTTCATTCAACAGTATGAACTTCAAAACACATAGTGTTTTAACATATATGAGATTGTACGCTTAATTATTACACACAAACCGAAGTAGGAGCATAAAATCAATCTCCTAACAGTGATTATGTTATAAAATAACTGACTTAATAGTATTTGAATACAGTATATTACAACTACAGCTATTGTATACAGATAGGCTATCATATAAGAAATATATATATTTATGATATTATTGGGATAACTACATAATTAATTGAAAGATAGAATTAAAACACGCTCATACAATAACTATGAAAAAGTGCTAATATAAGAATACTTACTCAAACATACCTACTAAAAACCATAAGAACTATTATTATAAGAGAATATTAAAGTAGTGATTTTCTCATTATGAGAAATATATGGACTTTCTTAATACATAGATAATCATATAATCTGAGCAGTACTGTTATTACCCGGAATGTCATGTATGCTGTAACCATAACTTGCAATTTACTCATGCTTCTTGAGATGAGTGGTAAACCTTTATGCAAAGTATATACCCTAGTCGTATCATAGTTAGGAACCCAGCTTGCAGAATCTAAAGTGCTTATTGAAGATGCTAAAAGGCGAATCTAACATACATAAAACTAAAATATATAATCTACCTTTATGCTTATACCTAAGCGTCACTTATCAAGACTACTTTAATAATCATAACTCAAGTACACATCAGCTCGAAGCTGTGAGTACAGTATAGCTATCGGCGGAGATTTAGATTCCTTTAGATAAGTGACGAAGAAAAAACCGCCCAAGTCACTTTTTACAGTACGGTATTAGCGCCTATTGTGAAAAGGTAAATAATGATACAAGCTATAAAACTACTTGTCTGTTTAAATCCACTAGATATAAATTAATATTTAATATGTATGTAGCTATTTGGCTCTCACTGGCTCAGAGAATTTTAACGATACATAACTATACTAGCAGTAGAATTGGTTGCAAAATTTATCAATACGTATATCATATATAGCAAATATTACAAATATACGATTGAAGATATACGAATGATCTGTAATATCTTTATGAGTTCCTAATAACATGAGTAAGTTAATATACAATTATAATAAGAAATAATCACTTTGTCAGCATTACCTTCAAATAATGCAAATAAAATATGTGAAATTAATA
The DNA here is from genome assembly GCA_015478945.1 of Trachelipus rathkii. Lineage (NCBI taxonomy): Eukaryota > Metazoa > Arthropoda > Malacostraca > Isopoda > Trachelipodidae > Trachelipus > Trachelipus rathkii. The sequence continues at coordinate 75,342 of JABUQX010057020.1, read as the reverse complement.
AAATAATGATGTTACCAACTGAAAATGATGTAAATAATGAACTGATTACATCACTTAAAAATAGTAGGGCGGATCTTAATTATGCACCCAACCTACGTCATAAAAGAGAGCTCAGCCTGTGATAGAGTGGCTCACACACGCGTGAAGTAGCTACATTCCCGTGAATACAATGACTACGACTAACAACATCAAGTGTAAATATTGGAGAATTTTGAGTGGATCTTTACTCATATTTCATATGAAACATACATAAATATATCGTAGCAAACCTTGAAGTGGCATACGAGAACCATTATAAAAGAAATATCAGCACGCGACCAGGATAGTAAATTATTCCGCTAAGATAGGGATAATTTATTTAGATAATAATTTAAAAATGCCACATTACAAATACATACTTATAGAAAATTAACACCGTATATATATATATATATCGTCACTATTCCTTATGAAGTGAGAAATAAATAGAATTTTGAGAAACATACTAGAGAATCACTATATAGATAGATATTGAGGATTATTGAAATTAGAAAAATAAAATATATTTGAAAACACTGTAGAAATGATATAGATAAGAATTATAGTTGAGGTTAGAAAACCGTGGATTGGTAATAATAATTTATGTATAGTGATATATTGATCACGAGAGTGTGACGGAATTCTGTATAGCGGATCTTAAAGATGATAGATTGCGTGGAATAGCGGGCACCATTGGCTTGGGATACACTGGGATATAGTAAAGATGAGTGATAAGAGCGGTATTGCTCGTGATGACGGGATGGGAGTGTCAGAGACCTGTATCTCATCTCTACTTTCTTTGATAAAGATTTGAAATAATTATAAGGTTATCAAGGATAATGAGGGCGGGTAAATTTTTAAATATAGTTTTAGACATTTCATTATAATATATTATACCAGGTAATTATTCTCCCAGATTCTGTATTTGGACGGAAAATCATTACATAGGGATGACTCATACTCCAAGGATTTAGTGGATCTCTCAATGTCACTTGACAGCAATAAAAGGTAGACATTGGTGTTTAAAAGCTCAATGCATCAGGAGAATCTAAATAATATAAGTACATATCATTAGTGTCTACAAGTTGTACGTAATCTTAAAAGGGTTTGTAGAAAAATAATACTCACTATCTAACGGATAAAATATCAAAAGATGTCTCTACTAAAGTATCGTGAAGGCATATAGATAATAATATTAATTAAAAAGTATTGAGTATTAATGTGAAATAGATATCAAAATATTTAATTGTAGACTCTCCATAGATAGATTTTCCCATATTATGTCTTATGGGCTTATCCCATTGAAAGATATATCATCATAAAGAAACATAGTAAAGTAATTGATTATCCCATAATTATCCTCATCATACCTAGGAATACTAATATAGTCATCTCACTGATATCAGATACCGAGGGGTGGATAATCTTCAACTTAACACTACCTATGTTTGAAAAGTGTTAGGAGTTAGGCTACTAGTATATCCTTCACACTAACGACGGGAGACTAACAGTCATTCTCTACTAATGTGAGAAAGTATAAAAAATTACGACAATAAATATTATGAAATTATTATTAACATGCAAATTATGAGCTATATGTTAGCTTAGAGCTCATGTAATGAAAAACTAACAGTGTTTTAGGGAACTTCCCTTACTCACTTGTTATAATATTCGTACTCACTAATCTCCGTATTGCTCCTATCTAGGAGAGTGAGAGATTTCTACCTCCAGTTAAGTCACTGTTATATATATATGGACTCAGAAATATGATAGAATATAGTTGTCTGGCGGTATCACTCTATACTATAAATAAATATACAGATGTCTCCCAGAGAGACCTCAAATGTTCCTATTGAATACAAATATTATTGAAAAGCTTGCTGAGACTTGATGAGCTAAGCCTCTCGCTCAAATGAAATCAAAATTATTGTGCAAATAGGTAAATGTATTCTATTCTCCAACGACTTGAAACATTGCCCTATAAAAATATTCAATTGTATAAAAGAACCAACAGTACAATCGAGTCCGAGGTACCACTGCTATTACCTCCAAAGTTATTGACTACAGGCCCCTTAACCTAAGGTTGAGTCATACACTAAATAGCCAGTTAGCTCTCACAAATTAATAAAAATGGGAGCATATAAAGTGGTAATTGAATATATATAACCATTACAGTAAAAATTGTCTAAAAAGATATTCGAACATGTCTAAGTATCCGATTCGTCACCATACTAGAATTAAAATGTGGAAACACAGAATAATATATCTGGAATAGAGGAATAAGATAGTCGTGTATAACATCTAACACGTAAACGATAATATCTATTGGATACAGATAGAATGCAGAAAAAAGAGACGATGAATTTCCGAGCCTGGTTCGAGGTATAATGGTGATACGCAAAAAAAAAACTCTTCTGTTAAAGTGCTCGATTATTCTTATGCGTATTTGTTAGTTCCTTTTACCCTTCCTATCTCGTGAGTAGTATTTTTAAGATTGCTCTACTTCCGTTCATAACTTTTCCTACTAAGCAAATTTTACTAGGTTAATTCACAAGCGAGGGTAATGTAAAGGCAAATAGAGCTGTGATAGATAACGGGTACATGTATGGCGTCATCTATATGGCTTTAATAGAGGAATGGAACTTCCTCTACTTGTTGGTTTGAACTTCATCTCAGAAGGCCACCAATGTGGCGAGTATAACCACCTAATGAGTCGGGTAAGGTTCGTTTCTCGAATGATAGACCGTATGTTGCAACGTTTGTCATCATAGTGCTGTGTGCTACCTTATGCTAGCAAACGGCCATCACCAGTGACTCCACGCTCTCTTGTGTAACCTGACAATAGCAATAGTTCGTCTGGTCGTACTTCCCTATTTGCACATATAAAACAACTCTGTTCACTGGCGTGTAGCACACAAAGCCTCAGGATGCTCTTTTCCCCACACGTTTAGCGAGGCGCTAGACAATGCAGATCGTGTTTCTGAAATCTGATTGGTGATCTGGAAGTTTTCATCCGACATAGAGGTTTCACACGGCGCGCCGACAGCCAAATACTGATTCGCACGCAGTTCTCACTGTTTTCAGTCGGATATATAGCTTTGCAACAGCAAGTCAGGTTCAGGCTCTTAAAATTATGTCTCGGGTGTCTCCATCCATATCAATTATCTCTGCTGTCCTCAATAGATTAATTCGCACGTATTTTACATACCGCTCGTAATGTTATTCATGAGAGTCTTGAGTATATTGCTGACCTGCGCAATTCGCCACTTTCTTTCATGTTTCCCAAATTCTATTGCGCATTACCTAATGTACCCCGCCTATAATTCACATATGATAATGTTAATCCCGGCGCTAACTGTTGACAGTAATTATCACTTCCTCTCAACTATCAGATTTTGATATTTGGACTATTCATACTTAATTTTACGATGACCTCTGCTTTTAGTTCTGGAGTTACTATATAAACTATTTATCCTTTATTAGTACAATGTATGGAGGTATACTATGCTTATACTTACGTAATCTCTGCCATACTTGACTATATCAATTATTCACATACTTCTAGTTAATTATACCTTATTGCACATCCATATCCCCCTCTCCATTATTCTCTTACGTCATAATATGATGCTTATATCTAAGATATTTTAATTATTATATCTATGTACCATAACTAATTATTTATTAAGTCGTCTAATGCATCGTTATCTACTTCCACTATCAACTCTCTACTCGTCATCCTTATCTTCCCTGCCTTACTATCCTATTTGTTTATAATAACTGTTTTCTGCCACATCTCATAATTCATAATCTGGTATTTTACTTATCTCAAACTTTTATGCGAAACACAGCACCATTGCTTCACCTCTCACCCACTCTCTCACTCACACTAACCCATGTGTCTGGATCGGCTTCATATTACGTGAGGGTTTCCTTGTTTTTGTGAGAGATTTTGAAAACCGTATCCCGTCTAGAGTTTTTTTTTAACCCATGGGTCATCTGAACGGAGGGACGTGTCAATTTAAATTTCAGTTAACTATACTATGGGAACACCGTGCTGACCTTGGCTCTAAAGTAGCCCATGTTTTCAATGAAATTGCCATTTTTCTAACATATTGAAAAATATGAAAGAATTCAAATTAGGTTTGAAATTATATTTATTCAGTGTCAATATATATATATATTATATAATATATATATATATATATGTATATATTATATATAATATATATATATTATTATATATATATATATAATTATATATATATATTATATATATATATATATATATATATATATATATATATATATATACATATATATATATATATATATATATATATATATATATTAATATATATATATATGTGTATATTTATAATATATATATATATATTTATATAATATATATATATAATATTATATATATATATATTATATATTATATATATATATATTATATTATATATAATATATATTTATATATATATATATATTATATATATATATTCACTATATATTATATTATATATATACTGTCTCCTCTATCCTAAACTTTTTATAAAAATTGTCAGAAGGGGTGTTACAGGCACTTGTAAGATAACCATGTATGTACCGTAACCGGTTCATTATAAAGGATATATGTAAGTGCAACCAAGACCGTATCTTATGAACGGATTTCTGGTGCACAGCTATAAGAAGTCTGGTACACATTTATAAAATCTTACATAACGGGTTTTCTTTTTTAGTAGATTGTATTTAAACTTAAGGTAAACAATGTTAGCTTTTCCTCTCAACTGGCATCGCCCGTTGAGCAGAAGTGGCATTATAATAGAAAGGCGCGAGATACACATCTGGACCCTCTTGGACCAAAGAGGATTTTGTAAAATAGATGTAGGCTTGAATTTAAAAGAAATAAAGTATTTATTTTGAACATAGTGAATAACTTAATTTGTGTTCATGTAAAATAGTCAGCAAGAATAATTAATAAAGAAAATAAATAAAGAAGCGTTTCGCTATTCCAAAACTATCTTCTTATTTGCTATAATATCAAGGTGATCTCTTAAATAGGGCCAATTAACATTACAGAGATCAGTCTTTGTATATAGTTTTGTAACCCCAGGACGTGACAAAGCCCCCTGTTCTGATTTGTGGGGCGCATAGCAGTTAATAAATACGGTGATTGTCAAAGTGAAAAGTGCCAATAAACAAATATAGTGCTAAGTGAAGTGACTCATATACTGTGAAAAATTTTTTGGTTGATTTATTGTGCCGATTGCCATTCTATTCATTATCAAATTCTCCAAATTGTCATATGTCTCCATTTACATGATTTTAATAACCGCTAAATTGACAGTTATGCTCATTTCAAAATGCACAGATTTAATTTGATTGCAGTATAATTAATTTAATAGATTCCTGTTAATCTTGGTATATATATATATATATATTATATTAATATTATAGTATATATTAGTTATAGTTATATATTTATTAGTATATATTATATATAGTATATTAGTAGTATATATATATATAATATATTATATATAATATATTATATATATATATATATTAGGGTTCCCTTATATATTGATAGTAAAAAATTTTGTAACGTATACCATCTAAGCTCTTTTACATGTAATCTAAAACGATGTTCGTTTGAAATTTAGTTAACTATCACTATAGAAACACGTGCTGACCTTGCTATAAATAGCTATGTTTCAATGAAAATGCATTTTCTAACAGTAGTTGAAAAATATTGAAAGATTAAATGTAGGTTTTTGAAATATACTTGTTTATTTATGTCAATATATATATATAATATATATAGTATAGTATATATATATATATTTATGTATATATAATATATATATTATATATATATATATATATATATATATATATATATATATATATATATATATATATATATATATATATATATATATATATATATATATGTACCGTTACCGGTCCATTATAAAGGATATATGTAAGTGCAACCAAGACCGTATCTTATGAACGGATTTCTGGTGCACAGCTATAAGAAGTCTGGTACACATTTATAAAATCTTACATAACGGGTTTATTCTTTTTTGGTAGATGTATTTAAACTTAAGGTAACCAATGAGACTTTTCCTCTCAACGGCATCGCCCGCTGGCAGAGAGGTCATTAAGAGTAGAAAGGCCGGAGAGATAACATCTTGGCACTCTCTTGGGCCCAGAATTTGTAAAATAATAGCTTGATATTTAAAGAATAAATATTTATTTTTGAACAATAGTGAAATAACTTAATTTGTGTTCATGTAAAATAGTCATTAGAAATAATTAATAAAGAAATAAATAAAGAAGCGTTTCGCTATTCCAAAACTATCTTATTATTTGTTATATCAAGTTGATCTCTTGAATAGGGCCAATTAACATTACAGAGATCAGTCTTTGTATATAGTTTTGGTAACCCCAGGACAGTGACAAAGCCCCCCTTTCTGATCTGTGGGGCGCATAACAATTAAAAAAAGTGGTGATAGTGAAAGTGAAAAGTGCCAATAAACAAATATAGTGCTAAGTGAAGTGACTCGAGTGTTTTAAAGTTAATTTATAGCTGATTTATTGTGCCGATTGCTATTCTATTCATTATCAAATTCACAATTGTCCTACGTCAATCTCATTTACATGATTAATAAACGCTAAATTGACAGTTATCTCATTTCAATCACAGATTTAATTGATTGCCTATCATTAATTTAATAGGTGCCTTGTTAATCTTGGCCTACATCTCTGGTAATTCCCATTATCGTGACCCGGAATTTAATTACTAGTAATTAAAACACCCTCTAATTTGGAGTCAGATACTGTGAAAAATTGCCGGTGTAATCAATAATATTGGTTGAAAAAAAATCTGTGTAGTATAAAATGATATATATATATATATATAATATATATATAATAATATATATATTATATTCTAGGGTTTCTTGTTTATTGCTGTGACAAATTTTGATCGTATACCGTCTAAGCTTTTTTAACTGTCATCTGAAACGAACGTTCATTTAAATTTTCCCAGTTTAACTATACTATGAGCACGGCTGACCTTGCTCTAAAGTGGCCATGTTTTCAATGAAAATTGCATTTTCTAAACATAGTTGCAATATATGAAAGATTAAATTAGGTTTAAATAACTTGTTTATTTTGTGTCAATATATATATATATATATATATATATATATATATATATATATATATATATATATATATATATATATATATATATATATATATATATATAATATATATATATATTATAAATTATATATATTATATATAATATATTATATATTATAATATATATATATATATTATATATAGATATATATAGTGATATATAGTAATATATATATACCGTAAGTCCATATTATAAAATTTATAAAGGATATATGTAAGTGCAACCAAGACCGTATCTTATGAACGGATTTCTGGTGCACAGCTATAAGAAGTCTGGTACACATTTATAAAATCTTACATAACGGGTTTATTCTTTTTTGGTAGATGTATTTAAACTTAAGGTAAACAATGAGACTTTTCCTCTCAACTGCATCGCCCGTTGGCAGAGAGGTCATTAAGAATAGAAAGGCCGGAGAGATAATATCTTGGCACCCTCTTGGACCCAGAATTTGTAAAATAATAGCTTGATATTTAAAGAATAAACATTTATTTTTGAACAATAGTGAAATAACTTAATTTGTGTTCATGTAAAATAGTCATTAGAAATAATTAATAAAGAAATAAATAAAGAAGCGTTTCGCTATTCCAAAACTATCTTAT
>JABUQX010057020.1:25000-60000 GCA_015478945.1 Trachelipus rathkii | reverse complement strand
ATATATTATAATATTGATATTTATTAATAATTTTAAGTATAATATTTATATATATATATATATGTCAAACATATATATATATTATTACTATTATATTTGATATATACATATATATGTATGAGTTATTATTAATTATACTTTGTATATTTTATATATATATTATATATATATATTATAATATATATATACTTAGTAAGATATATATAATATAGTATAAGTAGTATATATACAGTAAATATATAGGATATTTCAATAATATTAATATCATATATATTATATTATTAAATATTTGAAAATTAAACTTTTGAAATATAATGATAAGCTTAATATATAGATAATAATATAATGTATAAATTAAATATTATTTACATATAAATAATAATATCATTAATAAGTATATAGATATTATCATATATATATTATATTAGTATAACATCTCTTTGTCATAATATACCGATATTTCACAGTAAAAATATAAATAATATAAATATAATATTTAGTATTACCTATCTAAAAAATTAGGCTATATTTTTTCTTATATATAGATATATTTATACTTTTATTAATTATTATATACTGAGTGTTATGTTTATTATCTTTAGGTATAGTAGTATAGTTAGGTGTCGATTCATAACTTATAGTTATCCTAACTCCGGTATGGAGGTTAAGTTATCGATGTTAGTTGTATAAGAGGCGTCCAGACAGTGCTATGATTGTATGGTGTCTGATGCATACAGCTCATTTCTCCTCTCTCATCCCATAACTCCAGTCAAATGTTCTAAGTCGTCTCTCTCACCTAGGTGTATCTGGGCTGAGAACAGTTCCACGTCCCGGGTCTCTTTCTAGTGTTTGTATGCACTTTAGAGTATGAAGAAAGATTTGGCATGTTTCGCGGGAGAAGTATGCCCAAGAGAAGTCTTATAGATTATAAAAGTCTTATAGTGCCCGTGTACCGTCTGCGAGTGAAACACTGCGCGGTTAGATGCAGGTACGGGCTGGAGGTGGGGAAGTTTACTGCTGTTCATTCCTGGATAATACTCGTCGGCTGACTCGATACTCTTCTCGTGTGTGCGACTTCTTTTTCTCTTCTCATTAATTAATATATGTATTATACATATTTTCAATATTTTGGTTGCTTAATTATAGCTCTACATAATATATATATATTCTATCTATGATTTTATAGTTATTGCGATGTGCGTGTGACTGATTGGCATAAGCCAAGTGTCATAGTTGACAATCCTATCAGATTCTCTCAGTAGTATACTTGTCATACAATTCATAGTATATAATATAGTATGATCACACAAGCACTAACACACCTCTAATGAACATACACACATAAAACAAAGTTATCCCTCAAGATAATATACTAGTGAGGAGCCATGATCGCAGAGTGTGAATATACAAAGTATAAACATATGCAAAAGAGAGTTGAGTATGCCAAAAAAAGGCCACAGAGAATAGGTGGAAGATTCTAGTGATTTCATACTCTACATAGGTACTTCAAAATTGAACTTAATGTACATTAGCTCGAGTTTAAGTTCATGAGTACAATAACGGTGCTTTCCATATATGATGCGTTATGGCTAAATAATTTTGTACGAACTGAGTAAAGACGAACTGAGTTCAACGGATCAGAAGTTTTCTGTTCCGACAAAAGACGATCGACCTATGCGTGTATTCTATAGACTTAATAACATGTCGCCACTCTTAGAATTGAATTATCTCGATCGATAATACGAATTTCATCGCGTGGTGATATAAAGCGCATTGCGAGATTAACCAGTTGAGAATGTGTCCAACTGATGATGATGAGGGGTGCCTCGAGAGATCAACAACCGTTACTACCCCAGAAATAACATTCAGAGTAAGGGTTATCTGATGCTTGCATACAATTCACACAATATCTATAAACTACTATGGTCATTATTCAAATATCGAAGTAACAAGCAAAGTGCCCTTGGATAAACATTCTAAGCACTAATTCATACAATAACGGATATATAGAAACACATTACATTATTTCTATGTGTTAGAGTTCACACCATGAACACAAACTTCTCTCATTTAAAGACTGAGTAATGGTCGATCCCATCTCCAGAGAGACCATCTGTATTCCCAACTTTGATTATTGGAAATAGCACAGAGACACACAACGTCACGCCCTGTGACAGGATCACATTGACTTAGCATGTCGTCAGTGATAATCGTAGATTAGATCTAATCATGTTTATTGTCTGACGTAACGAGCGACATCTTTTACAACCAATCCGAGTTATTAGTAGTTTACTACATAAAGACGCTCTAGGATGTATAAGAAATATAGCGATACATAGGAAATTGAGAGGGAGTTATCCTCAGTGCGAGCTTCTCCCCTAAACTGCGAGACGGTGCTCACTCCGCACAAGCCGGCTCCTAGGTTTGTTTAGCGGCGTATCTTTCTCTCGCAAGAATTGGAGGAGTCTGTTGGAGCAAACGTCCACTTATTAGGCCTTCTGTTCTCCTGGATAGTAACCTCAAGCTACCGTTTGGCATCGCCTTTCCGGAGCTGAAATGGGCTGAATCCCGTTCGACATTGGCGACCTCGATTTGATCGAGAAATTTATTCGCTATGGCACTGAATTAATCAGCCACCACCCTGATGAAAAGTAGCTTAGCTTGATTTACCGTGCTTTGTCCTATAGCTACAGCTGTAAGGGATTGCCACTTAGATAGGCGCCATCACTGATCTTCTAGGGGTGAGTCTGATATGGTAATCTTTTTTGCAGATGAGAGTATTTCCACCTGAACTCCCTATTCTACTAATTTTAATCTTCACCTATATTATAGAGGCTGATTTTGATACTGGCTTCGGCGCGCTTAATCATACCCGAATTTGGCACCATGGAGATATAATTTTCATGGTTTGCGAAGCGAGTACGTGAAATATCGCCTTGTGTACAACAATTACGTCCAAGTATGATATAATCCTGAGGAAAGCGCGCGTCAATTTAATATAAATCTAAGTCACTCATATCAAAATATCGCTTCGAGATATTCCATTATTTATCAAGCTTATAACTATAAATTCAAGTGGTCACTTGAAAACTTCAGTTATATCTCTTCTAAGGCATAATACCTCAATTCGTATTGGATGCTGTTATGGCCACCATTGGCCTGAATTTCTTGTTGCAAAATAAACTCTAGTTAAAGAAATCTTTTATACAGCATTACCACACGTTAAGAGGATATGAATCAAGTGGGTATACTCCTCACACAATTTTACCAAATATATTTGGTTAACTCAGTGGATACCTATCAGTCTTTTTTATCTCTTCTTTTGCAGAAGATTTCTACGATATTCTGTTTGCCGCTGCTGTCCAAATGAAGGAGGAAAACCAATATCGGAGGTGGAGCGTGCCGAGGCAATGTGCGACTCGCGTTTGCGATAACCGAGTTGGCAGCCTCTGACAGTTATGTGACTGCCGCCACCATCGACAACACGCGGGCTCCAGTCGGCTCTGCTGAGGTCTCTCGGACAAACAACCAGTAAATCCCTGTACTAAACGGCAATGCTTCACAAACCACTAAATGTTAATGACAACCCACAACATTGTCCATGCTCCTATTTCAGCTGCAAATCTTCTCAACTTTTGTTCCACATTGCCGATATTCTTCACATATGATGCAGAAACAAGTATGTCTATCGCCCGCTAAGACCTCTCTGAGCCCGATATAGCCGATGAGCCCGACGCGATCGGACCACGACCTCTCTCGATATACCAGGATAAAGTCTATAAGGAAAGATGAGTGAGCGTAGTCCTTGAAGCTAGACGAGAGCCATTTTCTCCTCAGACACGAGATCGACTCCATCAGCAAGCGAATTACATAGTGAGCACTAATTAGCCGGGACCCTCTAAGCGTTCGCATATATTCCTAGTCGCGCGCTATCCTTTTTTTCGGACACCCTCAGGTTTTTTCTGGAACATGTGGGGTGCTGGTCCAAAGGCGAACGTGAGCAGGATCACTAGTACATCTCGTGAATCTTGTATAACCGATCATAGAAGAAACACTAGCTTTCTATGAGCACGAAAAGGGACAGACGTGTGCCTACCAGCACGCTGTATAAAAGTGAGCTATATCGAAGCGTCCACTCCAAGAAAGACCGTAACGGGAGCAGTCTGGCGCCAACATCACTCTATAGTCATGAGTGTGCCTGCGCGCTGCTCTACGAACTATCAAACCGGTGTAAAACTAATCACATGTGTGATATCAGTGTAGACCTCTAATGCACCCGTATACAAATAAATAGATAATTTTACAGTAGTCAAAATTTTGAAAAAATTGAGCAACACGGAGATAGAAGGAGAAGGAGGAGGAGGTACGGAATGCCGGATCTGTCTTAGAGGCCTATAACCTTCCTTGAGAGAGTTAATAACTGAGTGTGTGATAAATGATTGTGAGGCTTCGTAAAGGCACCATTTTACATGATTGTATTCTCTCTCTCGGACGGCGAAACTCACTAACACCTCACCTCGAGCCCATGATATCAGAACTTCCACCAAGAGGAGGAAAAGACTAGATTATACACTACCTCAATATGCTCTAGACTAAATTCTTTTTGGCAAGGGCCAGAAAAAAGATAATTACAGTAGGACAATCTAACTCACCTCTCCCATTGCGGTTTGATGAAAGTGCGCTCCCTTTGCTCGGCGAATAGAGCTATCCCGTGTACAATCGATTCAATAGCATACTGAAACTAGACCCAACACTCAGCTAGCTAAGATAAGTGTCGTTAGATTAGGGTAGCATTGAAGCTATGTGTTTCCGCCCGTACGCAAACCTAAAGAGTCTCATAGTGCCCTGTAATAGCTCTGAGAGTCTCAGAGCATCGATTCGACCTGATGGTTAGTGATGAGGACGCGAGAAAGATTAGTCGAAGAGAGAAATGAACTGGCTCCATCCCATCTAACTCGGCGTATTACTGCTCTTTCGATCTAAGCTGAGATTTTATGGTTTTGCCTCCCCTCTCAAGGATACCACCCTCGAAAGATAGAACTAGCTACTCTAGTGAGCAAACCATTGACTGAGTCAGTCCACAAGGCATTTTGACCGGTATGATCCCGCGTCATATCTTAACAATAAACTCCTCCAAAGAATAACCTCCCCCTTACACTTTTGTTTGGCCTCGCGTTGTTTCATATCTCGCTTGCTCTTTTGCTTATTAATCTGCCTAACCCCTCCTAGTGTTTTTATGTCTTTCGGTTGCTCATAAGACCTCCCATCTAATATCGGCTTTGAGATTCGTGCTGGCGAATGTGGTGGCAGTGAGATTTCTTTACTTCTATAGATTCTGCCTCGTCAATTATAAGTTGGCTCTGTCCATACAGGGTCGGTGTGTGTCTAGGACTCATTATCTCAACCTCCTCCTCCCTCCTCCCTTCATTATGAATAGAGCTCCCGCCTGAGGCTTCTCCTCATTATTGGTGACTATATAAAGACCTCTCTCTCAATACACCTAGCCCACCATCTAACGTACATATACGCTAAATACGTCCCGAATAATGTCCGATGACGTGCGACATCATATTCTCATACAAATCATCAGGCATCTGCCATACCCCTTCTGACTCTCTCCCTAGTCTTTGAGTGAGTTCTACGACCATATGCTACCTCTACCAGTTATCTTAATTCTTTTCCTCTAATTTTTCTCATTTCTGTCTCTTGATCTGGATTAGAATTCTATCCCGGGATTGGGGTCAGCGTATACTCTAAAACCGATGTCGAAAAATTAACACTCTCCTTTAATAACTACAACTAATCTAACAAAAATCTCCCTCTTACTAAGACACCTATCCTTATAGTCTAATCAACTATCCTCTTTCGAAACGGCAATTCTACTCGTCTCTCCTGATATGCAAAAATTATAAACCTATCCTTTTACTTTTTTATAACAATAAAAACAAAAATGACATGTCTGGAACCTACAACCACTAGCAGGATGCTTCATAGCGGCTCATAAGTACTGAGGAAGAGTTTGTTTAGTTTAGCCACGAGGACTTATTCTCTCACGTCCCACTTAAACTCACTGCCTACATTTTCCTTATTAAACAAATGGCCTCATTCCGCATTTAGATCCGGTGCTAGAAAGTACAACAAAATATAAATGTGTATATACAAAAGAAAAATTTCAATCTTAAACTATCATTTTACTTATAGCACAGTTAATCTGTGTAAATTAACATTAAACAATTGTCCTATTTATCATAACAGGGATAAGTAAAACTGACCAACTGGTCCAACAACAAAACAAAATTCCTATTTATAACTTATGTCAAATAAAAAAATAAATCTCTCACATTTACGTGTTAAATTTTAATTAATAAAAGCATCATATTCTAAACCTCAAAAAATAAAATAACCTATTTTCATTCAAGATTTGATCTCTATTTTTATTTCATATCTGTCTCAACGTTTTAATATAACTTTAGACATATATGCTTACCAGTAACTCTTATATATAAGTTCATATCGTGTCTACATTAAAAAGCTTACCATAAATAGCTAACATTCATCCTGAATACCTCACGAGATATGTCTCCCATCGACTAAGAACGCCTAACTATCCTAGATCGAACACTCTTGAAACATGAGACATAAAACTGTCTGCAACATCTTGAGCCCTTTGAGTATAACCATTCATAACGACAAAAAATAAATAAACAAATAAATAAAAACTTACATCTGAGCACCTCTGCAGTCTGCTTCTTCTCTACTCCTCATTTCTATCTAACAAGTCACCTTAACTATTTAAAAATCAAATAAGCAAAAATTTTTCTCACATATTGATCTTATACACATTTATAACATCTAAATATTTTATTGCACACCCTGTTCTTATTTATCATCCTAGGGACCTAACGACAATATATGTTCTTAATATTATCCTGTGTAACATTCAGTGGTTTATATACTACATTAGACATAGTAATATTTAACAAAAAATTATACTACAATTTAACCATTAACCTAAATATCATTATAATCCCCAATAAAATAATTGAACTAACAGTAACAAAATAATTATTAACATACATAACATATAATATAAATCAAAGTTTATATCATAAAATTAACGTGCATAATCTTTGTATTTAATCAAAAATTTAAAATAAACAGAGTAAAGGTTTTAGTCACTTATTTACAATGCAATGTAATGTAAAAATAGGCCCGCAAATCGTAACTCAATCATACGCCACCACAGCATTCAACTAGCTCACGTGAGCGTTTCCATGATCTATCGATCTAGTTGATCAGAGACTACATTATCGAGTATCATTTCGAGATTAAACACATAGTGAGACTCACAAATGAATATGATTCTTTACATAGCCTATACAACAACGAAATATATGCTCCAACGGTAACTAAAATAGTTTTCACATTAATAAAGCTAACATATAATCACATATATATCTATAGATATTTATATTTCGTACAAATGCGCCAAAACCCTAACACCTTCTACATGCCAGAGAGATAAACGTACTAGACATTAACAACTACCAATACTTAACCAACAGTAAATGTATCTAACATAGCGTATCGATAACGCCAAACCCTATATTCCAAACCTTTTATTCATACGCTTACATAATCAAGCATAATTAAATCAGTGAATAATCTAGTGTTTACCCTGAACACTCACCAATGTAATACTTGGACAAAAACATATCCTTCTCTATAACCTCTGTCTAAATATACATACAGACCAACCGAATAACTTGATAAAGTTATAACAACAGATCTCCTGTATCCAAAAACTCCAATAACATAAAATATGTATCACTCCTGATATTAAGTACCTCTCTCGCATATACGTATTAACTATAATGACGGTTTAATCTGAGTCTTAAAACAGTAAAATCAAAGCAAATCCAAACCATCAAACCTCCTCTCGCGATTACAAGCTGGATTAATAAATTAACTGTTATTAAACAAGGCAACTCTCTAATTCATCAAACCAGTATAGACCCACCTCCACTCTCTCATAATACTAATCATACTAACCAGAATACTCTAGAAAGCACAAAAATACCACGTAATTTGCCAACCCCTACGATCCACAGAGATCCTCTAACTTCTATGATTAACAAAGATCTTCCCCTTTCAAAGATCCACAGTGATCCTCCAAACTCAAATTTTACATCCAAAGTTTATATACGTAAATATGAACTAACATGTAGATTAGTTTTTATCCTTATTACACTTAAAACTGTACTTACTGCAAGTGTACATTTATTTTTTTTTGTATAAAAGGGTAAAAAACTAAAATACATACATAAAACATCGTATTAATATTTTAAACATAATGGATTTATTTACATGCAAGTACGTATTTATAATTTGACTGTACAACGTAAAATAGTGGAAAAGTGCACAATATGTGGAATTTATATTAAGTATTATACATATTTTATATAAAACAATGACTTTAATCATACAAAACTTCATCATAACCCATTTCAATCGTCTCACAATATCATGATATCACCAGAATTGAATACTTGCAACACATAATACAAGAGGGTTTATAACATCAACATAATGCATAAACCAAATACACTCTCAACATATTTTATACAAAAAATACATTTAATGTATAAAAGTAAACCTAAAATTAATATTTATCACATTTAACCTCACAGCGTAATAGTTTTACTCGATAATTTAATGGCCGAGGAGTATAAGATAAAAAATTCAAAATCCCAGCCAGATCCTATACGCATCACCCTCCTGACAGCCCGCCTATCCAATCCCTGCGCCTATGATCTATTGGAACTATGATTCAAGTCATTATTTCGAGAGTATCATCTCTTAGGAATACACCAAATACACATAAGAGAACTTAAGCTTCTTTACTATCACTGAGACCCTTTATTGAAATCAATGCCCTCAATGTTCACAAATCAGTAAGTTTTGGACATTCGATATTAATAGCTTTACATTACAGTAACCTGACAAAGTAAATGCATTGACTCCAGTAAATGTACACACTGCAAAGCCTAAAATATACCTGACGTTATGACTATATTAGATCTGTTGTATACCTAAACCTCCTGAAAAAACATCTTCCTTTACTTCACTCTCTCGAAGGCGTTTAAATCTCAATATACGTGTTCTAAAACCATATTCGATATGTTCCCTACACTAGTTCCCGTCAAACAAATAGCTAAAGAACGAGATCAAAGCAACAGAATATCCATTAGTGCTTCACCAACAAAACTTCCCCTAACAAAGTGATCAAAAATCTATCCCGAAGATAGCCTGAGAATCCGTGAAAGTATGAGAAATACTTTGTAGCTACTATCTTCATCAGAAGTGTTCAAGCGTTATTTGTGGTACCACGAAATTCCATATAGCGGTGACACTCGCAATCCGAAAAGCTTCGTGGTAGTTCAACACCTTAACTCTCTCTTAGGTTATTAAAAAAGACTATCCAGGATTCGCAAGTAGTACTAACATCATTTGAAAACAACCTTGAATAAATCATATCAGAATAACCCTTTAATGAATCAACATACTGAGATAATGTAGATCGTGAGTGCATGTCTCTCTCTAACCTAGATAACATTACAGCGCCATACAAATAACACTTATTCCTAAATAGGCTCACGATTTTGCATAAGTCAAACTCCACCGTCAGATTCAAAAGTACATAGATAAACATATCTTTACAAAAACCATATCACATCAGTTCTTCCAACAATTCAGTAGTTACTTATAGATTCAACAATCGTGTTACAAATAAGTAAGATTATAACATACTCTTATCTACCATTACGAAAAACCATTCTCCAATTGAGCATACTTAAATAGTTTTAACACTTAACTCGAGAGTAATCTTAAAGCAGCCACATCTACCTCCCAGAGACTGACAAACTCAAGGCGTGGTATGCTCTCCTTTAAGACAAGAGTAGTCGAAACTCCTTACAAGGCGGGTCAACGCGAAGCATGTGGATTGTTAATGAGCGGCGTTTGGTGTCCATCAGCATGAGTGGACTGAGGCCCTTACCCTCTTTTCACACGAACAATTTAATGCCTAAAATGCCGGCTTCAAACCTTGATAAGTAATGGCAATTTTTCAGTGTGTTAGTTACCGGATATAATATTCATATCGCGGAGATATTTGTGTAGGTCTCAGCAAATATTACGAAAATTAATTAATCTCTTATCATTACGATTAATAGTAGCTTTATGAGCTAAACTTTGTTTGGTGGTAATTCGAAGGAAAGAAAGCCATTCACCAAACATTAGTTTTATGTTACATGTATATTCCCCACATTTAAATGAATAACGCTCGTAAAAAAATGACCTTGATATACATAGATGTCTCCCATAATGAGCATTCCTAGATAGGACTCGGACAATAGGGCTTAGGATAAGTGGGGGTACATGCATCGAGAGCACGCTTGGTTTTGGACTTATAAACATACCCCTGACTTTTTAACTGATTGACCACGCGCTTTTAAAATAAAAATCACGCTAGACACACCCATACTTTACGACTTAAATACACTGTTTTCCGAATTATTTCTTATTTCAAAAGAACAATTATTTAGTGTAGAAATAAGATTTGACTGGTCTAGAAACATACTACGAATGTGTTATTTCGATACGTTAATAAACCTTTCTTGACTCCATGCTTATCAAATTCTTATTTTAACCCACATAAATAACTTGCTCGTTCATGATTGTAACATAGTACTTTCAGTGTGTGGTAGAATTCCTAGTAGGAAACATTTAAAACCCAATTGTAGATGAATAAGTATATGTATTTACACATTGTCTAAAATGAATCGAAAGTTGATGCTAAATAATTTAATACGTTCAATGCAACATATTTTTTGGGGGTGGTTCAGTCACTATGATTGTTAAGAAACAATCCCTAGGGAAAAGCCTATTGCAACTAGTAATTTTTTTCCTAAAATACTTACGATCTAGAATTAAATGTGCCACATGCATAATATATTTCAAACTATTATGGATATCGGTTACGTAGGAAAACGTGACTTGAGAAAAATAAGTACTTACTGAATAGTAGAGAGTCCGTACCTATATATCTGTATTTTATAGTAATATGAGTTTCCTAATGTATATAGACAATTATCCATTGTAGTATATAAAGGCAACTAACTATTTTTGTGTATATGCTTTATCCGAATATGAATACTCGACAAATGGTACATGAAACTTCATATAGAAGTTAATTATGATCAAAGGTCGATATCGAGGAGAGTAAAAGCGTGGGAGAGGGCTCTGTCTGATGGTTTGAATATTTACTGCATTTACAGCTTTTTGTCAAAAAAATCAAGAGGTTTAAATTTATTGCCTAGTCATATACATCACCTATAGATATATATGCAATTATCAATAGAATAACTAATTGTTTGATAGTTCATGTGTTAGTTCTACTTAAAAGAGTTAGATGTTCAGAATACTTGTAGCATTGCACGACTGCAACTATTTGAGAAATGGGCATAAGATATTGGCATAATTGAAATTTGCCAATTAATAGGAAGAAATTAAATCACATCAAAATAGAAAAAATACTTAAAGTCAATATGTCAATGTTCTTAATCCAAAAGCTAAAAATATGGAATTGCGTTACTGATAAACGCTATAGTTTAGATTCACTTGTTTACTGTTTAGTTTATAGTTTATTTGCACGATAAAATAGGAAACACTATGTTAATAAATTGTACTAGTAAGTTTTTTATTGGTGACTGTCAGTATGGAGGCAGGTCATCTTTCTGGCTTTGACTATTGCCTCTATGGAAATCTACTGATACCGAAACCTATAAACCAGATTCACTCAGAATCTCTTGATAGCTTTCGTGCTAACGCTTACCCAAAATGTAGATATTAAAACAATGCGTCATCTATGTGTCTCTTATATTGATGTTCAAATTACCTCCATGACACTTAAAAGACAAATAAATATACCAACCCGTAAGTTCAACAAAAATGTTCATTGTCAACGTATATTCAAGTGTGTGCCCTCACGTAATAAATCCATGTTACAAAGAACAATTTATACCTCCTAGTACATATGATTTTATTCCGAATATGATCACTCGACATTATGAATCCGCTCTGTACAATATCAACATAGTTATCAAGATAGCCAATGAATGAAAGAGATCGAACGGCTGATGAACGTGCGTTCAGGCGTGGGAGATAGCCAAAAGCGGTATAAACCTAAGCACATTGTGATTCGCGCTCGACCTGTATGAGTATCCTCTCTATACACGCTTTAATCTAGATGTGAGACTAGTCTGTTTTTAACAAATTTCAATCGAGTTAGTATTGTAATTTTAAAAAACCACTAATAAAATACTATACACTAATGATACTCATTGCTCAATCTAATTTTTCTATTACTTCATATGAATGATATGAACTAACGACTAACAATTGATTTATCCCATCGATAATATAGTCGTTAGTAGCAATTTATATGAAACCTCATGATATTATTAGCATATTCTATCTAATCTAATACCTCCATAAACACCTCTCGTGTCAAAGTCAAGAAGAGAATGCCTTATATTAAAAAAAGATGCTTCTTACTTACACTCATTGCAGATAGGTATAATAGAGGTTATTCACGTGAACAACACAGTTCAATACCTTTGGTAGCTATATACTCCAGCATATAGAGGCTGAATGAAGGGGTGTGAGGAGATGTGAAATTTGTTGTCCAAAGATTTACTATGTTCCATTGATGTAAAGAGTGAACTTTGGTTTTACGTGTTCCTTTGAGCAAAACCTATGTGTATATGGTCGTTGGATCTGCTATGATAATAAGAAAATTATCTAGATGGTTGTTTTGAGGTCCATGCAAATATCTCGTTTATTACATGATGTATGAGAATCACTAATGTATAAATGAGATCGTTTAATATCTGCAGATGAGGGTGTGAGTGGCGTGTGTAAGAATAGTAGAGTGAGGTAGGATTATTTTTTGCATGGAATGTAATAGTGAACTTAGACGGTTGTAAATAGGAAACTTTAGTTAATGATCGTTAGAGACGAGTTTAATTACATTGCTCTAGAGTGTTGCTGTTTACAGAAGTTCTCTTTCGTGGATTAATATACTTTCTTAGTCAATGTATTGATGACTTATTCGTCAATGCCTTATAGTTAAATGTCGAAAACTACTTTGTTATTCGTTTCTGTTCTAAATTTTTAAAATGATAACAATAAAAATGTCTTACTCATGTTATGGTGGCTTATCAAAATTAGAAAAGTAATTCTGTTCTTAGTTGAATTAAAATCTGCGATAATTTTATTTTACATTTGCCTTGTTTACTTTGTTTAGAGAATATGTGCTTGAAACAAAAAGTAATGAAATAGTCGGTAACCGCAATTTATTCTTTGCACTTGCTCAGGTAGATTTATTCATTTTAATACTATTAACAATTTTGACGTATTTTATGTGTAACAAACAGTGTCACTTCAATATCAACAGTTGAAAACTAACCTATGTCTCTCACAGTAATATGAACTAGGGATATGATAATATTGTTCTATAGGGAATCAGATTATAAATTACTGAAATTCATTAGCAACAGACACATCAGTGCATTGCTCATCTTTCATGCTTCCCTTCACTTGAAATTCGCCGGCTTAAAAAACTTTTCAGTAAACTAACTGGATCGATTCACAGGAAAATACTCGACTTGAATTCAGTTGTAAATATACCTAACGACCTCTATTATGCCAATTTTTTTTTTTATGCCTTTAAATCCAGATATATCCGTAATCGCAGTAGCCATTCGATAAATTGTGTTACTGGAAACTCTACAATAGATCTGAAAAAGATCAATGGAGATAGTATGGAGAACGAAATGAGGATAGTAGAAAGCAAGTGGATGGGTTTGATTTTTAACTGATTCTAAGTTTACCAGCTACCTTCTTGGGTCTGTGTAGTAAGTATAAATAACCATTAACTACAATTTAATTTCCAACGGAAATTATTAAATTAAAATAAAATATTGATTATAAAAGTTTTCCTGATTAAAAGGTCTTTAAAAATACTTTTCTAAAACTGAAAAACTAAAATTAAAAAGAATTATAATTATCAGATTCATAGCTAAAAAACAAAAAAGAATGGTCACACCCGAAAGTATAAATCCAGCTTTATTGTAACGTTATGGTTCGTATATACTTACAAAATAGACAAACAAAAAATATTATTTGAAATTTCCTACAGTTAAATAAGAAATTTAAGTTGTATATGGAAAATTATTACAATTAAGGTTCGTCGATACTTAAACCAAAAAAATGAAAAAAACAATATCAAAACACAATAAACATAGAATTCTTAATATATAACATGATAATTACCGGTTATAGATCTAGGGCTCTCAAGGTGAGGCCGAGAACAAGAATTGCATAATTATAGAATCTTATTAGTTCCTCGGAAAACACTTAAACGAAACCCCCAAAGAATCAAAGTATTGGTTCCCAAAATGTTAAGTTCTTCCAAAAGAATTGATGAGGATTGGAGTGAGGTTTGAATATCATAATTCGTCGACATTGTTCTATCTGAGTAACTCATAGTGATAACAGGGAACCACATCAGCTTCGATATATGTTTCAGTTTCTTGTTATTGATTGTTAGTTACTTTTAATATGTTTGTTTTAGTTATGGCAAAATTACCTTGATTATTGTTGAAAGCCATTCATATCGATCATTAGGTATGTTAGGTTTTTTCATTGTGTGTTGTATTCTTTTATTGTTCATTATCTAAATCTATCTCTGTTAGCTTGTTAATTTTTATGTTAAATCTTATGTTACTGTTTATATCTGATGCGATTTATTTTCTCTTGGTTTTTCATTTTGCTGTGATTGTATTTAAATATAATCTCACCATGAAAGTTTTGATGTGTATATTTTTAATGTATGATATAATTTTGCTAAATTACTACTTATTATTATCCCTAGCTAACATAAACATAATAAACTAAAGCATTGCCTGGTCCTCATGCTACCATAACTGTGAAAGCTGCCACGTCCGCTTATGTTTTGAACACCCACAAGTCCGATAGTGGAATCGCCTTTTTGCAGCGGCAAATGTTCATCCAGTAAAAGCCTCCAACCCATATTTGCAGAGTGTGTAGTTAACTTTTTTTACATAGTTGTTCAACGTTATGAATCACTTTCTTAATGTTAATGCTATTAATCTTGTTGTTATAGATGATATGTTATTATGTTATGACTGTGAGTACAAATATCATCAATACCTTTATTTCGGCTTATTTATAATGTTACCTTTATTTACATGGTAAACTTTGTTATGTCGTATGAATAGAAATATGAACTTTTTAGCCCTTTTGTTCAAGTATGAATAATTTAGGCATTTTAAGAGTATTACTTTTTTGTTTTATATTGTATTAGCTTTAGTTTATCAATGTCTTTATTTACGGCATTATAATTAGTAAAACTGCCAGTATGATACTCCGAAATTGAACAATTTTTAGCCCTTTGAAAGTAGTCTGGTTTGAAAAATAGATCCAGTGGAGATCCGGTACGGGGTGAATGGTAACATGCGTCAGTTTACAATTTTCTTACAATTGCCGTTAAAGTATGTACTTCTCGTCTCCGTAACTCGGTGAGCTGCTTTGATTTCTCGTCGTCCCCAGCGTTCATGTTACCGCTTCCCAGAACCTCTTTATATACTTATTTAGACAGGGATGTACGAAGTGGCGAGATTGCTAGTATCTGCCCACAAGTGCAGGTTAGAGTAGCAGTCCAGTTGTAATGAACGGAGTTGACCGCACTTATTAGAAGTAGTGAGTAAACTAAACGAATCCCTTTATTCCTCCATAAGCCTGGGCTAATATTACATAAGTCAAGGCAAATGTGACACTTGTGCCAAAAAGGCCTGATTTGCCACTCTACGCGAACATGGGGTTGGGAAGTAAGCTCTAATCTGCCTAGATGAAGCATAAACCTGAGAAAAAATTTAGTTTATTACTCGAAGTCTTGCCCTTCGGACATAATCACAATATGTCCACTAATGGCAACAGTTCTAAGATAAGAATAAAACAGAACCCGATTATTTTATATGCTATGTGTTATTCCAAAAATGATACTCTAAAATTATGACTTAATCAATAGATCCAATCTTGTCTCAACTTGCCGATAAATACCTCAACTAGATCAGGGTTGGGTGCCCGGAAAACGAGGGGAGAGATAGGGAGGAAAAGTTAGGTATAAAATTTACGATTCACTGATTTAACAGCTTTTGTGTAAGTAAAATGTAAATTTTTTACGTTATAAACATAAATTCGAATACAAAGCTTTATGTTCAAAAAACAAAACGGGGTTGGGATAGTTGATGGCCACAATCAATAAGTCCTTTGCATATCGCGCGGTTTTAAAGAAATACAGAAATTAAAAAATAAATAAAGTTTTTAAAAAACAAAAAGTTTTAAAGAAAATTGAAAGTTAAAAATAATAAGTTTTTTTTAAAAAACAAAGAGTTTTAAAGAAAATAAAATTTGAAAATAAATAAAAGTTTTTTTTTAAAAACGAAAAGTTTTAAAAGAAATTTGAAATCAAAAAATAAATATAAAAAAATAAAGTAAATAAACAAACACATCAGCTGGATACTGATTTGTTTAAAGGAGTATTACCTCATCAGCTTGTGCGGTACCTATTCGTGGTCTGATACGACTTGTTAGTTACGTTTACCTCTCCTTTAAGTATGGATCTTGTTATGCCTAACATTTTGATATATGAACGTTAAGTATGTTAGTTTCGTCATGTACAATTATCAGTTCATAGTTCACGTAAATGTGGATGTCCTTAAGTTGCTTTATTGCAATGATTGAAAAAAACTTTGTTAGAGCGGTTAGCATATATTAGTGATCAGATATGACATATCTAGACAAATGCGTCTATCATGATTAAAATTTTGTAGATAAACGAATATTACTATGTTAATGCTAAAAAAAATAATTACCTACTGATGTTGTTAGGTAAAATTGTGAGTAGTCGTTCTGGCTGTAATGTTATGTTACTTTACTGGGATAGAAGGGGACGTGAGGGGTGGCTTAATTTACTGTACATTCATTGATTTGCTCCGTTTGTAGGTATGTAATAAAGCACATATGTTTTAACGGTTATAAACATGAGAGTGTAAAATCCCTTTTAGTATAAAAAAACAAAATATATAGAAAATGTTGATAAAAGTAAATTAAAAAAATAAAATTTTTTTAGAAATAAAAAAAAGAGGTGAAACAAGAAATGAAAAAGTTAAAATATCACATTCCAATTAAAAAATAAAAGAGTTTAAAGAAAGGTGAAATTAAAAATAAATAAAAGTGTTTTTTGAAAACAAAAAGTTTTAAAGAAAAAAATTAAAAATTAATAAAAGAGTGTTATTTTTAAAAACATTAAAAGTTTTAAAGAAAAAAATTAAAAATATAATAAAAAGTTTTGGTTAAGAACAAAAATTAGCTTAAGCCATAATAAAGAGTTAAAAATATAAATGTAACAATACCCATCGCTATTTTACCGATAAATTGCCTTTAATTGAAAATTACTCATCAGGCTTCGTATAATCGATATTATCACATTAAACGTACGAGCAATTTTTAAAACGAGAGTAGTGAAACTTTTGATCTTAGACACTTTAGTCTTGCTTCGTGCAGCTTTTAGGTTTTCGTGGTATGTTAGTATTCCATAGTTCATTATAATGCGCGTGATGTTTTGTTTATTGATTGGGAAAACTTTCGTACTCCGTTAGCCACAGATATTCATGTGATCAGTATGATTAATAGACAAGGGTGTCATGATAAAATTTTGTTTAAATGATACTTATGTTAATGGAAATGATTTACCAGTGACTAGGTTTAGAGATATGTTTGGAAACATGAATTAGGTTTACGTTTTTGTAGGTGGGCAACGGGAGTACTTAACTGTTATTCAAGTACTGGTACTTTGTTAATGTTTAGCGATTTTATTCATGCTAGAAGGTATTGTTAGGTTTTGTCCGTTGTATATTATATTCTTAGGCCAGGTGTACTCTATGTTAGCTATATTGAGGTGAAATCTTTGTTAGCGTTAGCGTGGATTTTTCGTTGTCTGTGCAGTATTATGTACAAATAAAATTGCTTACATATATGAGAATTTTTATTAAATAAGTTACCTGTGTGTCTGCCAAGAAGAAAATATATGGATTGGTTGATGACGTAATATGTTTTGATGACGTTGTGTAAATAAGTTACGTATTGTATGCAAAGTTAGTTACTTTACAGTTGTTAAGTATGAACCTTTTTTAATGTTTGAGAGTTATTCGATCATAAGGTATGTTTAGGTTTTGTTGTTGTACATTTATATTCTAGTTTCAGGCTATAGAGTGAGTGTGAGCTTTAATTGAGTGTTGAAATCTTTTGTCGCGTTTAGCGTATTTTATTTGTCAGTATGATACAGGTATGGTGGGTGATGATTTAAATTCCTTGTAAATGTTATCGTTGTTAATGTAAAATAAATTGATATGGTTGGAAAAAAAAAAGTGGTTGAGGAGGTTTACGTATCTGTATGCAGCCGTTAGGTGTACATTTCCTGATTGTTAAGTAGTGGAACTGTGTGAATTAAATGTGACTGCCGTATTCAGGTGGCATAAGGTATGTGTACCCGGTCGAGTCGTATGTACATTTATGATCGTAGTTCAGACGTATGATATGGTTAGCTTTAATGATTGAAATCTTTGTTACGTTAAAAATTTCTCGTTTTGATGCAGATGATGAATTACACACAGATTGTGATAAATTTTGGTAAATTTACTTATGTTAATGTAAAAATACAGTGATATTGTTAGAAGAAAAGGTAAAGTAGATTACGTTCTGCTCTCAATGTTAGTTACTTTACGTTGTTTAAGAGTATGGGAAACGTTTGTAATGTTAACTGTTATTCGATGGTTTTAAGATTCACTCTCCTCTCCCGTCCCGTGCGGTTACATTAGATTCGTAGTTCAGGTGGATGCATGTTTGCTTTTATTGATTGTGAAGGAACTTTTGTTGCAGTTAGCGTATTTTCGTAGGTCATTATAATAATTACACCCTGTTGCTATAAATTTTTGTTAAAAATGTTGACTATGTTAATGTCAGAAAAATATCTAGGATATGTTAGAAAAAGTGTTATACCTATGTTCACGTTCTGAGTCAATGTTTAGTACTCCTTACTGGTTGTTAAGTATGGAACTTTGGTAATGTTAACTGTATATATTCCCATGCGGTTAAGATGTGATTAGGTTCTCCTTGAAAGGTGGCTACATTAGATTCCGCCTTATTTCAGGTAATAGCTGCATGTTTGCTTTAATGTGTTGAAGAAACTTTGTTTACGTTCTAGCCTAAATTCATGATCTGTATGATAATTACGACATGTTGTTTTTTACCTATAACCCTTTTTGTTAAATGTTATCATTATGTTAAGTAAAAAATCAGTGGAGATGTTTAGAAAAGAGCTGATAAGTAGGTTACGTTCTGCGAGCTCAAAGTTAGTTACATTTAAACTGCTGTAATAGTAATGGAACTTTAGTTAATGTATAAACTTATTAATATTTATGTATATAGATGCCCGATGAAGAGTGTGAAGACCTGTACAGTACCTATATTCGCATAGATCAGGTGATGTCTAATTACCATGTTTGTCATCATCTGTATTGCGTGAAAACTTTGTATAACGTCAGCATCATATTCATTGACGAATGAATAATTAACACTCTTACAATTAATAAATTATGAAGAGAGTTAAAAATTTTGAATAGAGAACGAAAATTAGACAAGTGATACGACATATTATAAAAAATGAATAAATAAAGTTTTGTGTGCGTATGTTATACAAAAATGACAGGATCAATAGATGCATAGGAAGAGGGCGGAGGGGGAGGAAGGCTTGAGGAGCTCTGAGAGGCTCAAAGGAGCGCTCAAGAGCCAACTCCCAAGAGGCTCGAAGAGCTGCAGTGAGGGCTCTGGAGGCTTTTGTATTTTTACAGGTATAAAAAAGACACCTAAAATTTTTTTAAGTTTATAAACTCCCCAAGGAATAAAAATGTTTAATTTTTCTTTTTAACAAATTTTGCTTTTTAAATTTTTCTTCAAGATCAAATATTTTAAGTTTTTTTAAATTTTAATTTTTTTTTAAATTTTTTTTTTAAATTTTATTTTATTGTGTGATAAGGGATGTGTTTGTGCCTTTATGTTATTTATTTTTATTGTTATTTTTGTCTTTTCTTGATATCGGCGCCTGATACCTCCATAAGAACCGACCTGGAAAGGGTATAACCAGAGATTCGTCGTTTCTATGTCAATATTTCAGGTTTGAGAAGCCAGGAGACCCCTCTGGGTGGAGGGGGTGGTCTAGACACCCTTTTACTGTTCTTTATACCGATAATTATTTCGACGATCTACGGTATTGCGATAACCCATGTACTAAGGACCACCAACTTTATTGTTGTTATCACGAATGTTTATAATTAGGCACGCCTGCACGCGTCCAGCAACCGGTTTGCCGATGCCAAGATCTCCTCCAAAATTACAGGTTGTGTGACGGACCTGAACCGGAGTTGGGAACGGAGTCGAACCTGAGTCGCAGGAACCGCAAAACATTTAGCAAATAAAGGTTAACTGGAAGGTGGCGCAAAAATTGACCCTAAACGGGGGAATCAATTTTTTTGTACGAACTAATCATCCAAACCATACGTTCGCGGCCGCGGCCTCGGCCGGGTGTCCACCTGGGCAATTTTCCGGAGCCGAAGTCGTAGGTGAGCTCCCCCCTGTTGAGGAAAGCTAAGGGATTGTGACGCAAAGGGCTGATAGGCAGAGGCGCCTGCAGTAAAGGTCGTGCTAAACCACGAGGACTGGAAAGGCCGGAATTGGACTTCGATACGTCGAAGGAAGGGCCGCTGAAGGCAGTAAGGGAGTAGCAGAATGGAGGGCCCAGCCGACGGAGAGAAAAATCAGAAGTTAGGTGTAGGGACCCATAGAAGATACTGCAGAAAAGGGTTTTAAAACAACAACTCAGAAGTGTTTCCTGCGGAAACACTTCTTTCGATGTATATAATTAGATAATTAATAATAATAAAATAATTTAAATAAGTAAAAATAAATATACATAACTATAATAATAATTAATAATATATGTAAATAATAATTTATAATAAATCGTAAATATTAATAAATATATAATAGATGACTTAAAAAATAGAATAATAATTAATATAATAATAAGTATAAAATTATATAATATACAGACAAAGCACAGATGCGATATTGACCCAGGGACAAGAACCGGATCAACATACATTCGTTGTGGGTTTTTGTCTCAAGTGTTGATCGACCAAACAGACCTTCGGTCTGTTGGACCTCCACGTGAACCCTCTTGCCCCATAAGCCTAATCTTCGCTCACCCGCTCAGAAGCAGCACCAAGGGCGTAGCGGCTACGACTCTCGGGGGATTGTACCTGCTTTATATTACAATCCTTAGACGACTTGAAATTTTAAACTGTTGAGCCTGTAGACATCAATTACCTATAGATTATATTTGCCACTGTTTCAGACCGACGCTTCTATTGCTTCAGTATCAAAGTAAATTGGGTTTGTCTCGCTCAGTATGAATCCGAATTACTACGTTATATTATAAAACTATATTTATATAACCTATGGATTACAGTATATATGTCTTATATAATTATAAACAAAATATTAAGGTCAAAAAATATATAATGTTTCATGAGGGTCCATTTAGCCCGTTATATATTAAATATGATATTTTTAGATAACTAATTTATAATATAGCTGTGTATTAGTTAATATGTATATATATTACTATATACATGCCTAGGTAAATATAATTGTATAGTAATACGACCCTTAGTATTAGTATATTATATATATATATAGATGTATATATATAATATATTATATGGAATATATATAAATATTGATTATATATATATATATGAAATTATTTGGTTAATATTATTATTTATAGTTATTATAGATCCGTTAATTGATATAAATTATTGAAAGGTTATACCATAGTAGTAGTAAATAAAATTAGCAAAAGAAACCAAGGTATTTGAAAATAGTATATTGAGTTTTATTATAAGCCTAATTAGGGTATATTTATCAATAGGTTTGATATAACCCATATAAAGAATGCCGAAACCAAGAAGTCGCACACGACTGGCTACAGCAGGAATTCATCTTCCATGAATTCTTGAAAGAGAACATCCCCGAGCGCGTCCACCGTATCTTGCTCCACACGCCGATTGGGTCAACTGCAGCGACGGTCCGTATACTTTGTCTAAATTCCTGGGGCATATTCCCGGAACAGCCGCAATTTCTTCACCAAATGCCACGAATCATAGGAAGAAACCGGACGGGACGTGGAATCCTCCGTTCTCGCTCCCATAATTGGACCCCATACACGGACGACAATTTTCTCATCGACCTGCCCCAATAGCTTGTCAGCAGTGGATCCACAAACACTGCTCACCTTTCACAACACTTTACTCCCCAACAATAACACGATGCGAAATGCAGCCAAAACATATGCAACCCACACAAATAACCCACTGTCCAAGTAAGACAAGCTAAGTTATCATGAACATATAATTAAACACCCGTATATAGTTTATTTAATATATATATAATATATATATATTAAATATATATTTATAATATATATTATATATATATTTTATAATAAATATATAATATATACCGTAGTATATATATATATTATATAAATATATATATAATATATATATCGTATAATATATATTAATATATATAATTGCTATATGATATATATATTTATATAATATTATTATAAGGTATATATATATATATTCAGTAGGGTATTATATATATATATTATATAATATATATGTATTTAAATAATATGATATATATATATTATACATAATAATATATATAATGTATATAGTACTTATTAATATAAGGTATAGTATATATTGAATATATGCTAGACGCAGTGGATATATATTTAGTGGCTATTATTATTATTATTAGTACTAGGTAATATTAATTATATATTAATAATATATTATATATATATATATAATATATATAATTAAATATAATTATATATATATATGCCATAAATAAAAAAGATAATATGTGTTTTCTTCGTAGGTATAGTAAGACAAATACAATGATAGGAATATATATATATATGTATAGTATATATGGTATATAATAATAAGATAAAAGTATATATAATATAAGATAAAAAAAGATATTAAGTAGAATAATATAAATAGATTATAAAGTAATAAATGCTATGCAAATAAATAAAAAGAAAATCCTCTTTAATCTACAGAAAAAGATATTTTACATAAATACTTAAAAAAATGAAAATATTAATGTAATTAATCAGATAATCTTAATAAATATCCCAAATATGCCACCCACACCCACATAAATCCACAAGTCTCAAAGATAGAACAATGCAAGATCCTAACGCTATTAATAATTTATAAGATTTTTTAACTATTAAACTAAAATATTTTTAAAATAATTAACAATTATGTAAATTAATAACCTATATTTACAATACTATGTAATAAAATGACTATATAAATTATTACAATATCAAATAATAATAATATAATAAATAATATATAAACTAAATATATAAATAATTTAAAATAAACATAAACATAATGAATAAAATGAGGAGATGAAAAAAAATATATAAATATAAATCTAAATAAAATTAGAAATAATTGCATTTCACTTATAAATAATAATAATAATATAATGAGTAAATAATAATAATTATGAAGTAATAATATAATAAATAAATATACTATAGTAAGTAATGAATATTTTATATAATATAGTAATATATATATATCAGTAGTATATATTATTCCGTAGAATAGTATACTAATAATAATATAGTATAGTGTATATATATATATATAATATATATAATGAATATATAAGTATATAATAGTATATATTATATATAGGTATTTAATACAGTATATTAATATTATTTAATATATGATATATATATTCAGTGGTATTAGCTACTATATACTACTATACTAGGTAATTAGCTATATTATAAATATTATTATAAATATATATATATATATATAATATATACTATATATATATATATATAATATCGCGTTTATTATATATTATATATATTTATAGTATAAGTATAATTTTAATAAGAATATTTTATATATGAACCTACTTGATAACATTCAAACGGGAGATAAGGTATATAAGTCCGATATTAATACAATATTATTAAGATGTATACTATATATGACCTTAAAATAACTATCACCTCTCTTTGTATTGTAGTCAGTTCAATAAAGGGTGTAGGTATAGTATTATTATATTTTCTTTTTTACCCTAGACATCATTATTGCTTTTATTAAACATCTTTATATTTTTAATTTAACATTTATCCCTTATACGAAGATATAGTGACCTATTTTTGTGGCGGAGAAGTTCAAAAGAACTTGTGATTATGATTCAATTAATATCATGCTCTTAAATTACTCATATCATTAATCATTTTTAATTGCTTTTTGCATACTTGTATTAATTTATGTATGATTTTAACACTTTTATTTCATTATTTCGACTAAAAAAAAATATTTATCTAATACATATCATCAATATTAA
Source organism: Trachelipus rathkii (assembly GCA_015478945.1). Taxonomy (NCBI): domain Eukaryota; kingdom Metazoa; phylum Arthropoda; class Malacostraca; order Isopoda; family Trachelipodidae; genus Trachelipus; species Trachelipus rathkii. The sequence goes on along the minus strand of JABUQX010057020.1, from coordinate 35,262 downwards.
TTTACTTACTATTCAAACACATATTCTACCTTCAAGACTGGATAAATTTCACTATCTGCTTCAAGTTTTAAATCGTTTTGCTTGATTATTGCTTTTTAAGATCCTTTTTATATAGTAAATATTGCGTCAATGCCATCTAAGGCTACATTCGTCTAGGCATTTTTCTCCCATTACACTAGATATAGACATTCTATAAGATTATCTCCTAAATAATAACAGGAAAATTATAAAGTATTATCCCCAAAAACTTAGTTTATTATATATCTACTAGAAATAATGTTCCTAACAACTCACATCCTCAAATAATACTATATTCTCTCCTCCTATCCTCCTCCTTCCATCCATTTTACCTGGATGCATTATACTGACGCATTACTCAATAAAAATACCCACCATATTTTACCCTTACCCCCATAACTTTCCACTTTAACCCCCATTATTTCTCGTTAATAACTCTATACTTCATAATTTGAGCATACATTTTTTACCTTTAATCTCCACGATTACCTACCCTTTCTTTACATAATACTATATTTATTCTTTCTATCTCTATAACACTTCACCTCATCTCGCCCTCACTCTTTCGCTTTCATTCCCCACGAAATATACCCTTAAATATATCTTTCCAAACTTTATAAAGTCATCCTATCTTTACTTCTCTTCCTTTCAGCTTTGTTTCTTGTCTAAGATATACTTACCTATTGACAGCATCCCAAACCTTTTTTATATATGAAACATTATTAGATTCCCTACCTCATCATACCCTAATCATTTCTTCCCCTTTTCAGATCCTTTATTTTATTACCCCTCTCAATACATTAGCATTATATAGTGATATATATATTATATATAACTATTACATTAATATATATATATATGATAATAATATATTATATTAATCTTATAATATATATTATATGATTTATAATTATTTTTATAATATATATATATTATATTAATATATTATATATATATAAACTATTATAACTATATAATACATTTATATATATATATATACTATATATATATTATACTATATATTAATATATATATTCATAATATATATATTATATATAGTATAATATATATATATATATATTTAATATATATAGTTATATATTATATTTACAAATAAATATAAAACTGAGGATAATTACTCGTTATAATAATAAATAAAGATAATGGATAAAATTATTTTTAAACAAATAACTTAACATCCACAATATAATATGTTTATGAAAACCACCTAGACAATGAATAATAATATTGTTAATATAATATCTCGTGAGTTATCCTATTTACAACACTCCATAATCATAAATACCCGTATAAAAAAACTCAAATATACTTTATAACCTCACTCATACACACTCACTACCTAATACACAACACACCACTCACGTACACTCACAACAAGAACAATTACTAAAACTCTCGACAATACCACCACAAATAATTCAATCTTTCAATATAATCCTCATCATACATAAAGGCTAACATATAATCAAATAATAAGACTCATATTGAAAACCATACCCCTACATCACACTATTATTTATATATAATTAGACTTCTCTCCCAAAAAACTATACAACCTCCAATACTCACCCCATTAATCTTCAAAACTCATCCAAACCTCATTATTAATAGGTAGATTGCCCTATATATTACTATATTATATAAACTGAGCACTTATCATCACTACATAGTGAGTATTTAGAAGTTTAATAATTTACACTGAGGGAATTATATTTTTAAATAACATTATATTTATATAGATCTCATAACTAAAGAAAACAGACAGTAAGTATATAATTTATATAACGAGCAATTTCTACTATATATATATTTCCTATCTTAACATAACCAATTCATGATTTCCAACAGACCGTAACATCTGTAAGTTCCCCCGATAAGATCATCTCGCTATAACTCACTCACATTATATTACCTCTACGTTACAGTAGTGGTCTCAAGGCAAAATAAAAGCGTCCGATTTCTCGACTCACTCCCAGATAGATTACCATAATACAAAGTCCATACAACAAAAATTATATATTTACAGATATTAGACAACTAAATACAACAGCAATACCCAATCAAAATAATCTCTCTATCAGTTAGACACGAACACTCGCGCCGATGTGTGACAACTCTCATAGGGGTGCCACAAATAATAAGACAACTTAAAAAACAGCAGAGCCACCCAAATACACTCATTACGACAGAAAATATCATATGCACAAAGTGTTAATGAGAGACAAATTCAAAAGAATTTAGGTGATAAGATGCTCTAGAACATTGTGAGACTCACCATATATACTTTCTGACTACTCGCAGAGTTCATGCTCAACCACAACGAAGCTAGAGATCTACAGTGCGCAGTCCTAATGGAGAACTACTTCGTATTTATAGCCACAATCGAGAAAAGCAATGGCTTGCAGACCTAAATTATGTTTATGCGAGTGACCTCATGGGGATACCTCAAAAAATATTAACCCCACTCTTACACCTGAAATTTCTAAAACTTGATCAAAGCGCTCGAAAGCGGCCCTTTACTTCAAATAGAATCAAGGCCCAGCTATCAAAATACAACGAATAAAAATCACTAAATAATTATATCATTTGAGCAGAATTGCTCTAAATTCGGAGTCTGTGACAGTTAATTATGCTCTATATCTCATATAAAACCTAAAATCGACAATTACGTATTCAGAGACTTTTTGCGATGACCAACTCCAACTTAGTTTATAACAATAATTTCAATAACTCATCTCAGAACACACTGATAACAACTAGAGCACCGATATGTGGAACCTTAAAATAGGTAATTCTACTATTGAAACAATACGATAATTAAACAACCTCAATTACCCATCATTGACGTAGATTTATATTCCTCGATAACGAATCTACCTATACATTCTATAAATCACTGCTAACTAAATATCATAATAACATAAATAACTAATTCCATACATCTAGTTAATACGTATACCTCGAGCTAAACTATATCAATTAGCTAAAGATACTAAGCCATAAACTACCCATATATATACTCATCTCCATCACAATTAAGAAAGATATAAATCAGATTATACTTTTATAGAAAATAAGAAGGTACAAAATATATAGTCTATAAAACAAACAATAGATAAATTAACTAACCAATTGACAAATATTATAAAAAACTAACCATAATCCAGATCTATCCATGAAATAAACTCAACCATAGCCTCAATATCCAGGTTCCTGCATAATTTCAATAAACATTCCATCAATATAAATAACGCTTAGGAAAATTATAATGATTAACTCCATAATCACTAATACTCAATTTAACACAAACATATTATCAATACGAATTCCATTCTAAATTATAGCTACTTTCCACTAATCCTCTTGATAAAGTAAGCAATTCATTCTATTCCTCAATAGTTATTAAAATAAATCCTAGAGTAAAAAGGTCCCTCTAAATACCCCTCTGGTTTACGTAGGTATATTTGGTTATAAACTGACTAGTGAAAAGCTTCTAACTAAATAGAATAAAACCCACGCTAGTATACCTTAAGCAAAAGTCGTCCATACAATATTGGTAGCTTCCAGGAAAAATACTGGGGCTATCAAAAACCTCATACAGCTTCTCTACACCACATTACTATAACAACCTAATATTATAGATCAGGTCTTATACTCCTTCTCTATGATCACCTATCGAGTATAATTAGACCCCTTTAAAACTTCGCATAGCAAATACGATTAGTAAGCAGAGGGCTTTTTTTGAGATCTCCAGTCGTTACGACCTACTCATTGACATATTACACATATGTTGTGAACTTATCTCGACAAAGATATTTCTAAAATCACATTATAGAAGCCCCTCGCTATTGCTAGTTAATGTTTAGAGATTAGAACTTTGGGACTCACTAGATACTCGTATATCCAGGACTCCAGGTGTAGCATTCTTAAGTACCTCTCTGCTCTATATTAACTTCAAGTAAGATCCTACCTAAGCTCTCTCAATGGTTTATCATAACATTGGTTTCAATCAGTAAATTTTCCAGTTTAGGCTTTAGAAATTTTTGTCTCTCAACCTCCATGCGAGAGCACATGAGAATTCGCGAATATCCGACCCTCACTAGTGTGTGTGCAAGCCGATCCCATGTCTGATTCTTATAAGTGCGCAATAATCGAGCAAGACGAAAAACGAAAGACGATGCTCATTCCGCGGCATAATTAGTTTTACGATAGAGCAACTAGCGTCCTCTCCAAAAAAATTATGATTGACAATTGCCGCATTATGTGCTATACTCCATCCTTCATAAAATTCGTGAGCACTTCTGTAGCTATAACTCATTTTCTTACTCTTAACACTAATAAAAAATTATTGGCTATTTTACTATACCTCAGCAAAGTTATTCAAATTATATATTCAACTAAACATACATCCATTATAGGTCTCTCTGACAGACGGAGACAAAAGTACAATGACGTCCTCACAAAGGATCGGGAGCAATACACGAACAGATTTAATTCTCTCACCGAAATAACACCATGACGAGCAAACACGCTTAGATGTGAGCAAACTCACAAGCAAAGAGCTCAAGAGAGCACTAACATCTAAGAACCATAAGCAGCCGACCTCTCATGGCACCACAAAATAGAGCTAGAATACCTAAGCGATATCCCCAGATTAAGAACTTACAGGCCATTAATTAAGAGACGCAAAGTTATATAACTCCCGTTAGACACATCAATATATTTGCATAACTGAGCTCTGCCTCTTTCGACTCGATGATATAGGTGACTATTACCTACTTATTAACCTAATGGGAAAATAACATTTTGAAGAAAACTCTAAACAATACAAATAAATCAAAGTATATGACACTCAGGTAATTATATTATAACAGTGAATATTGTGAGTACAACACTCACACGACTAAAACTCAAAGGGAATTCGTCACTATAAATACATAGACACTTAGTATAAATTGATTAAGGCACTCTCATATTTTATCGCTAAATACAAACAGACAACCAACAACTCTCTTTGTCATACTTCTCACATCTTACTATAAACCCTCAACTTTCACCTCAACAGATACAATAAACCGCATTCCAATTCTTCTCTAGCCTTATTATACAAAAACTAAACATACCTTTCGCAGTGGAATTCCTGCTTTCACTTCATAATGACTCACGCTAGTATCTTTTGCTTGTTGTCATTAAAATCCTAGTATAGGATAATTAGTAGCCATCAATTTTCCGATAAGAAAAATGAGCTACTTGGTTAAGAAAATTTGATTTTCATATGTTTTCATCTTACTAAAAATTTTAGTATATTTTTCTTTCTGAATAATCCTCTTGTGTTTCAGACGCGTGAGCTATAGATGATTCTTTCATTGGCCCTTTATAGAGATAATTAGACAATAAATTATATAATTTACACTTGATAATTTGGATGTTATTATTTTAAAAATATTTTATTTGAACCTATGTCAAGGTAGTATATAAGTATATCTATTATATATAATATATATAGACATGTAGTAATATAGATAGTATAAGTTTTAGTAGTTTATATGTAGTAGTAAGTTAGTTAGTATATTATGTTAAGTATAAGTTATATATACTATATAAGTTATACTATATAGTTAAGTATTATATCATTAATATTAGATATATTATATATATTAAGTAATAGTTATATAAGTCCAGTAATAACTCACTCAGATTTATTATTATGTGATTTTACTTCGTCCCCATTCCCTTTATAAAATACATTTTATGGTATATGATTACTCTCTCTGAAACACAGGTTCCTCGTCTACTACAGGAGAACTCCCCTGGAATATCTTTTCCGAAGATTACACGGATATATTTCCTTGCCGCCCGAACACTAGCTTGGTTCGGCCGGGATACTAATCCGGTATACTCTTCGTTATTTTATCCAAATGCTCCTTTCTTAATGTAATCAGAGAAGTTAATTATGACATTTTCTAAGTCATTTACACATTTTAATCTGATTTATTGCAATTTATAATAAATTAATTATATGATTAATATTTAAAAATATATGATAATTATTATTAGTATTATTAATCTCAGGTCGTCTCCTCTGTGATTAGTAAATCTCGTATCGCTGGGATTATGTGTCCTTTGAACTCACCCCGCTGATTATTGGTTTTAGTTTAGTTGATTCGTATTAATACTGTATCTGATTATTATTATGATTAATTATTATTATTATTATACTTTATAAAATAATCCATTTCCTGGAATATATAAAATTATTATAATATTATTATTATAAATTTTTATTACTTTTGCTATAAGGTTGAATAAAATAGCTCAGTGCAAGTGTTTATATTTTTAATTTATTACCTATTTTATATTATTAATTAATTGAATAATTATTACTTGCAGATTTACTATAATTTAATTTTATTTATATTAACAGTATTATTAACATTATTATTTATTTGACTATAATTTATCTTTCTAATAGTCCAGGTATATCTTTATTTATATTATTTAATTTACAGATAACTTTAAGATATCGTAATAAATAATCCATTATAAATAGCAGCAACCACAAAAGTTTTTAGTTTTTTTCAATTCGAAAAAAACTAACTAACACAATGTACTAAACTCTCTCTTCTGCTAAAAAGAATTTCGATTTTCACACACACACAGCATACCCATGTACATATAATTTCAAATCGAACTCACAGGCCTGAGGCACTCTGTAATATAAATTTTAAATAATTCTTCTCAGCCAAATCCGCGAGATCACAGAAAAATAGTTATCTTTAAACTTCGTTAAACCACTAGCGAAAGTAGAATGAAGTAAATGAGATGAAGCAGCTCTAGAATTGCTCCATCAGACCCTTACGGTCCTGCTCATACGAGCGAGCTGCTCTTTCATAGAGGAACATACACAATCGCTTTATCGGTAATTTGGACGGCATCTTTATGCCTTTTATAGCATCACAAATATATGTGCTACTTCTTTATTTTCATCTTTACTATTTCATTATCTTAACATTATGATACCAGTATATTATTATTATTTTATTTTTTTGCAATATTTTAATTGTTAATATTGCTTACTTAGTACTAAATTTAAATATATTGATTTAATATACAGAATTTTATAGTCCCAATAAATTTTAATTTTGTGTTTTTTTGTATTTTTATTATGTCATCTCATTTATTTGTCATTGTAGGTTTATATATAGTTATATAAGCAATTATTTCGCGTTATACCTAGTTTTTAATAGACCGCGTATTCTACGAGGGTACGACTGGTTATGGTGAACAATAAATATCATTGATTTAAAATACCTTTCGATCTACTCATTATAAGCTTGTTCTCGAAAAACTAGTTTAATATGAACAATATTTCATCACCTCGTGAGTAACGGTTCGATATATTCATGACTCTAGAAACGGGATATTGATGTGGTTGGGAATTTGTGAATGTCCTGTTATACTTGAAGAAATTTGGACATACTATGTCTGAAACTTACCAAAAGAGTTGAAAAAAGAAAAAATTGCTGTGTTTTTAATATTAAGTAGAAAAATACGTTATTAAAATTACTGGAATAGATTCTATTTGTACCCTTATCCAAAAGGTCCTAATAATAACTTTCGATTCCATATGCTTCTTAATATTTTTGTTAACGCTTTTACTGTTATATATTTATAGGTTATAATACGGCATTATCCCTTAAATGGTGAAGCCAGGTGATTATGTTACTTACATATGATAATACTTCAAAAAGGCAATTCACCAAAGTAAAAATTATTATATTTCAATACTTCAACCTTAGCTAGATAACATTCTAACTTGTGTTTGATAAACTCAGCTATACAAAAAGTACTACTAGATAATATAAGTATTTTTCAATATTGCATACTTAGCTAGATAACATTCTTAATTTTGCAATAGGAATATTTTATGCTTATATATTATATATAGCGTTAGTTAAAAACAGGCTGGGAGTTCCTTTGTACGAAATAGGATTCGGTTTAACATTAGCTTGTATTTTAGCACTATGTTACACAATGCAGAAGTTTTTCCGCGTCTTGATAACAGTTACTATCATCAATACTATGTTATGCATAATATTAGTATTTCTTTCAGTATCACTAATTACGGGGCTTCTCTCTGGGTCGGGAAGAAACATTATTATAAATTTAGAGGAGTCAGTACGAGGTATGGTGTGCATGGGAACGCTGAGATTCAGTTTAGCAATAAATGCCTAAGTATAACTAGCTAAGCCAATAGTGAAAGCTCTATTGAAAATAATGAAAATGGAACCTCCCCTTGGATTTATGACAGATTTGTAAAATACTGTAAATAGAGCTGACAACATGATGTTTACAGAGTTAACTGGAAACAAAAACTCTGAATAGGAGAAAGAAAAATCTATTATTGAAGAAGCAGATAATACGATGGAATATTCATCGCGGTCACAAGCAATTGAAGATAAGTATAATGAAAAATAAGGACCAAATACAGTAGATAACGCTTACAAGCAAAAGACAGAATTAAGATGTGAAACTTTAGTTAGTAAAAGTATTACAAACTGTGTACGCGCATTTCGTGAGGCTTATGAAAAATGTTATGAATCTATAACATTTCTTATCAGTTGGATTATTTGTCCAATGTTTGATTTTTCATCTTAATGCGATAAATTAAAATCTGATGAAATGAAAAGACTGGGCTGCAATCAAGATTCAAGTGAGGAAGGTTATGGTTCTCTTGCTGAGGATTTATAAAATACTAAATCCATATTTACTGGAAGGGATGTCAAATTAGATGTAGATTATGAGACTCAACCTGATGACAGCGCTACAAATAATTAACTAAAAGATTCTACAAATTAAATAAAGTAAAGCGCTACGCAATTTTGGAAATATTCTTTTATTGCTGTCTAAATTATAGATGTGTTTATATATATCATCATAGCTGTCGTTATGATTAGAAACTTTTAGTTTGTTAGATTATATTGCACACAACTAGATTTTGAAAATTATTACATTTCCTCTTATTTCAGAAGACGTGACGAAAGACGACTAAGATTAGGAAAAAGAACTTTATTACCATTCAAAAAGGTTGAAGAACAAAGCTTAATTCTTTCTCTTTTAAGTTTAAAACCAAGAAGTCATGAAAATGACGTTAAACAGACCGTAAATATACTTGTTTTCACTCTTTTGCTTCTTACGTTATTAATATTTATTATTGATATATTTCTATATTTTATGATGAAACTTATTAGCCAAAATGGATCTTTCAAAATACAGGAGACATTAATAAGGGAATGGGACGTAAAAATAGAAGGTACAAATTTCTTAGCCACATTCATTAGAGCTATTTTAGAAGCATTCTTAGAAAATCAAAATATAACTAGAGAATTTGATACTGCGTAATGTCTTCCAAAACCAGTGGAAAGAAACTATTTTTCTTATGCTTCCTCATTTATTTATGCTCTTCTTATCATTCTTTTCAATCGGTTTACTCCTCTTTTCTTGAGAGTACGCTTATTAATTTGCGCTTTCTATTTTCCTCAGCAAAATGAGAAAAGAGTTCTTTATTTGTATGAAAAATTAAGACAAAGAAGGAAAGGATTCCTACTTTTGGTGAAGCAAAAAATAATGAAAGCTTAATTGGAGGGAAGAGTTCATGATTTACGTCAAACACCAATGTGGGAAATACTCAGAAAAGAAAATACAATTTTCAATTAATTATTAAAGCCTTTTTTTAAGTACAGGTGCTTAATATGTGATGATGAAGAAGACGAAAATTTTTATTCATGCTATTCACCATAATGTCCTCTTATATACTGCGGAAGATGTTGGGATGATGTTTATAACATGTGCTTAAATTGCAATGCTCAGGATTTTGACATTATAATAGACAGTGATGTGACTGTTGCATTATAAAGATACTAAATATGAAATATTTTCACATCTTTTGCCATATTTTAAATGTGGTATCACAGTTGAAGCAAGTAAATTGTAAAGGACAGCAGAAAACGTTGATGCGATTATTTTTAAAATAGTTACCGACATCATTAACAGCCGAAACTGTTTTCTATGAAGGAGATGCTACCATTGTCCTTAACAGAGCAGAAATGAAGGGACCTAAAACCAGTACGAAATATAATTGTGTGTTAATAATCAATTGTTGTTTACAAACATTTTCCGCAAACTGCTAACTACATTGCACACTAAAATATCTTGCAGCAAAG